>JADLIF010000835.1:0-118078 GCA_016648015.1 Steinernema khuongi | reverse complement strand
TCCGTTCTACCACGGATCCAAAAACGGGCAGCTAATTTTTGCGGCATAATATTCTATGTCCAAAGACCTTTCGAATAAGCCCCATTTCGTTTCAATCTTCCGGGTTCAGTTGGGGTCATCTGCTAGTGAGAGATCGAAAGTTTGAGCAAAAAAAAAACAAAATGCGCAACTTGTTTAGTTCTTTAAAGTTTCTACCTTTTCACACGCGATTCCCTATGACCTGTCATATTCGCTCATCTGTCACCTTCTTCATTTATTAATTAGCAACATCCCTTTTTAATTGGCAGCTCAAAGGACGCAAGTCTTATATGCAAATTCAAAGAACATTTGAACTTTCCCGTGAAAAGAGAATAAATTGGCATACCACTCAGCTCACAGCAACGGTTATTGAAAGGATAAAGCTCCAAGATTCCAATGACGAGAATTCAAAAAGCTCTCAGTGCATTATCAGTGCACGAAAATAAGTGGTGAAATCCGATCTCCGACAGTGTATTGTTGGTTGAACTTACAGCGGCACGTTTGTTGTTTCAGCGATAATATGTTTTATTGGGTTGATGCATTGAAGATGGCGATCCTTTTGTATATCGCCTATTTTTGCAATAATAGAGACAAATCGATTAGTGCGCTGCTACCAGCAGTCTTTTGACCAGTTTTTTTTTTTTTAAAGTATGTCAGTATGTTCTGTGTACGGTAGGATAGTTAAGCACTCGGATTCTGGAAAGATCACAGCAGCAAGCCACAACATCCAGCTACTTGCGCACACAACAGCTGCACAGATCGGTGGCGGCAATACCAAGAAAGAAATCAAAAAGTGAAAAAAGTTCGCCTTCCTGACAAATATGGAAAACTGCACTTTTCAAATGTCTTCGTTTTGCACTAAACATTTCTTGCTAACCCATGCGTTAGCCCAGATCGTGTCCTGTAAGAATGTTGACGTTTCCAGTTCATAAGGAACAAAGGTCAAGGACAAAGATTTTATACAAATGAGGACGTCCAAAAAAGGGTACAAATTTGTTTCGACTTGGAATATCCATTTTTCTAAGAGCTTGGGACCCACCTTTGGGCCACAAATTAAGAAAAACTTGTAGAGCCTAATGGTGCTTATGTGGAGTTAATATAAGAAATAAATAAGGTTTGAATGGACCGCCATCTTCTATGCACCAACCCAACACAATGCTCACAAAAGATCTCAATACGTTATATTTACAGGAGCATTTACCTGCACCACTGAATTTTGCTTAATTAAGCAGTTTCAAAACAAAACAAATGTTTGTTCATTAGGTTAATGTAGACAAGATCTGAGATAATGAAAATCAAAACATGTCCAGACGAGTTAATTTTACGAATCCATTCATTTTTAGAAATCAATAGTATCACAATAAGTTACAAAGATTTAAAGTAGAGGTAAAACATTCTAAAATCGCGGATATATTGAGGACGACTAACAGCTTTAAACAAACAATTAGTACGCGCATCTTGTAAAAATCTGTACCGCTTTGCCGAATCTTAGCCAACTGACCGAGTGGCACAAACTTTCGATAAAAGAGCAATATTTCACTCATCGGAGTGCTAAGAGAGTCGAGAACGTGCAGCAGTGAACGCATCCGCGCTGCATCAACGGACCCTTTGTCAACATTTTTTGCCATAAAAACATTTCAAGAATTCTTAATTGTTGTCGCGCGGCAATTTTCGAATGTCGTATTTATGGCGGACTCTAAACACGTTGAATAATACAACCCAATAGAAAAGCTTCTGCTATAAAACATACCGTGACGAAATGGTTTATGTAAAACAAAACTTCCCTTTTAATTGTTTCCACTACATCTAAGGCACCATATGTTGAGAAAGCAAGCTAAATAGTCGCGCGAATATGAAAATAAAGAAGTTATGAGGAGAGTTAATAATTGTGGTCTTATAAAATTCTTGTTTATCTAACTGAACGCAACGCAAAAAAAAATTAGAAAAATTACCAGAGAGAGCTAAGGAGTTAAGGAAACGGACGGCTTTATTCAAAGGCTATTCCCAGATGGGTAATTAAGTCGACACTTGAAACAAAAGTTCGATGGGAAATCAATGTTAGAAGGATGTAAAATTGACATTTCCACATGTAGCTGTCCGAAACCATGGATGGTTTTTATTTGCTGTCGTCGTTGTAATGGAAAGTCTAAAAGTTTCTGTACGTAATTCGTTGACACCCTACGATGGATCTATTTTAGCAATACCTTTACGTCAGCGACATTCTCTTTCGTGACATCTGTCGAATTGTGGTTTGCAAATCTTGTGAAAATAATAAACATAGAAATGTCTATTAACAACAAAAAGACTAACAACGGCTTGATATACGAAAGTACGAAAGTCTAGGTTGCATAAAAATGTCAATGAAAGCGCCATAAATAATACCAGGCTATCTGAAAATGTCGCTATTTTGTTACGTTGCACACACGGTCATTTTGCAGCGGAGTGAACGATTATCTGTTTGCAATTAGTGGTAATTTACATTCTAAGCTATGCTACCGGAAAATGTATGATATTGATTGAAATGACTGACTTTTGACTTTTTTACATTATGACTAATAAATTAATTATTTTTTTCCGTTTTATTAATCTATGGCACAAACGACTAAGCGCATCTGATCTCAATAAATTGGACACACTAAACGTTGTAAAACAATAAGCGAAAGATTAAGATGTGGTTATTACTGAATAGTGCCAAAGGATTGCTTAAGAATTTAGCTGACTCAGTTTCCGAATCGTTTTCCACGTAGAAAAGCCTATAAAAACGAAGTGGAAGTGGAAACTGAAGAATAGCCATCAATCACCGACGAACATAGTACACTTCACAAAAAATGACACTTTGCCACAAGATTAATGGCTGCCACTTTGCAACAAGTCTTGGCAGCTGATCGACCTATGAGAGTCAGAGAGTCAGAAGTAAGTTAAACTCTAATAATCGAAGCGCGGCTCACTATCAGCGCGAGATGCTTGGTTGCACTCGGCAGCCACATTCATTATGCACATGTTCATCCCGTTAGCCTTAAGAGTAGGACACTCGTCATATTCGCTCATGGGCGGTCGATACGTGCAGTTTTCCATTACTTATATCCTGACGCCCGTAGTAATGAATCACAGAAGAAGTGTGATCATTGCTGGTGATCATTGTTGCTGGTACTTGTCAGATTGGGCGAAAATGGATCAATGAAAAGAGAAAAAAATACCATTAAGTCTAAGAATCAAAGGAAAAAATAAGCTGGACATCTTATAACTGAACGGATTAATACCGTAACATCTAATCATTCATTCATCTTTCGCATACTCTGAAACCTTGGAAACTATTTTAGCGAGCGTACATGTCCTTTACGGGGGACGTTTACAGCAACTCACGCCTTCTATGTAGGAGTTGCATGTGGAAGCAATTTAACAAAATGATCACTTTTTGATTATCGTTAAACTTTAATTTATCTCTAAAAAATAAGCGTAATGCACGCCCAACGCGGAAGCTTTCTTTCTTATGGGTTTCGGCACAACAAGGATGTCAAATTATCGCGTATTGGATCTTTCTCTTCCAGCAGTTGCTGTTGCTCACGCAGAGTTCAGCAACACTACGGGAGCAATGATTACCGATAAAATAAACAAATACTTCAGGACTTCAAGTCACAAGCAAAGAAGACGTAACTATTCTTCGAGTGGCAAAAGAGGTAGGCCGAGTACTAGAGAAACCCCATGGGAATGACCCGCTGTCAACATCCCACACAGTCCTCATTTATCACGTGTGGTTTCGCAACGTTCACAGAAAGGGTGTTCCGCAGTTTTTATAATTCGCAGCGAGAAATAATTGCAGAATGGCATCATCGGTGCATTGCCTTGACATCACAGTAAACAATTGGACAGCTTTCCACTTGCTTTTTTGCATTTTTACATACTCTAGTGGGAACTGTTTTGCATATACTTCTTGATTGTAATTTCTCCAGTAAATTTTTGAAAATTAAATAGCCTATAACCAATAAACAATATATTTAAAGTAAAAGAAAGGTGGGAAAGGTAATCGTCACAAAGTATAAGGACGGAAAAACAATCTCCATTTGCTTTTTGAATTACCTACTTGCTCATTGGCAACGGATGAAGCTGACTAGTTAGTAAGCTATACCGTTGTAAGTAGGGTTGTCAAATCGAATCGAATCGAACATCGAATCGAATCGAACAGCTCGATTCGTGTGTTCGAGAATTGTCGAATCGAATCGAACGGCTCGATTCGCGTGTTCGAGAATTGTCGAATCGAATCGATCGGCTCGATTCGTGTGTTCAAGTTTGTTGAAGAGTTTGACAACTCTAGCTGTAAGGGATCAAGTGTGAGCAAAGTTTCTTGTTCAGGCTTACAATGTTTTTTCTCTGCCACATTAGACGCATATGCCACATTTTGTGGATATAACTTCGGCATTGTTTTTTAGAGATTTTTCAAAGCAAATGTTCTCTTCATCCCAACCTTAAACGTGGTTATTCAAATGCATATGTATTCACCAATTTAACATTAAAATGCGACCCATTCGGTGGGTTTCCTTTAAATCAGTGTGCTATCTTCCCAATCGTCAACGGAAACCAATAGAGAATTAATTAATTTCAAATTTTAGATTTCCTCTTTTTCACACATAAGAAATAGCGTCTGTGAGAATCAAATTGAAAGTGAATTGTGAATGCACTTTCCAAATGCCGTCTGTGGTTTAATTTGGTTTACTCAGACATAGGGACTAGGGCGCTTCCGTTTCTGTGTCCTCGTTTCCTTTTTGGTTTAGTGCAAACAATACAATGTACTTCTAACACATAATTGCAAGGTAGGAAATTTATACAAGACATTTTGAGCGTACTGTAACGCGATACACTCATATAACGTGAGTCACGTTCGGTGCAATCGAAATCTTCTAGCAACACATGACTTTCATAAAACCCCAGCTTAATCGACCTCATTTCGATGTCCGATAAACGATTCTCTGCCAACGTGCCGCTAGCGATATTTCGGCAGACTTAAGGCTGCAAAAACCATTTATCGTGCAATAAAGTGGTAAATAGTCTCTTTTGACCATACTCTTTCCGTTGCATTTGACATCTTTATAGGGTGCGCTTATGCTGTGCATTCATGTTTGCCCCGATTTTCAGGCAAAAGTTTTTTAAGTAGTCCGATTTTTAGGCGAATCCGCAGTTGCAGAAAGAGCATTCATCAGCTTACAGTTACATTTATAAATAACAGTGCATATTACAATAAATCTACGATCTACAAAACTTCCTCAAAAGTTCTCCACGTTCTCAAAAGCAAACTCACCAAATTTAAGTCTCCTAGAGATGCGCTCGAAAATGCCATCATAGTCGTATTTGCAGGAATACATCGCAAGCTTTTCTGGGCAAACTGAAATCTATAGAAAAGAGTCCGGCGATAAAGAAGTGCGGCACACGTATCTACTTGCGCATTCCAATTCGCACAACCGATCACACGGATCGGCGCCGCGCAGCCTCTTAAAAATTCAAAGTGAGACTTGCAGAAACGTTTAATACTACGATGGAAGAGCGAAAATAATTTAATTTTCTTGTGCAACCAAAATGAAAAAAGCGCTAACCACACTCGTTAGGGTGTGGCTTGTTTGGAGGAGGGTTCAAGTCGCCCCAAGAGGACACTTATGACTTCACTCATAATGAAGCACCGCGAAGGATTTTGTGCCATTCTGATATTGCAACAGCGGCAGTGGTAGATTCCTAACTAATATATGATACAATGAATAATGGAAAAGATTACGGCATGAAGAATACCAACAAGCTAAACAGCGTGCTCTTTAGATATGCCGGCCAACGTTATATTCAAGTAGTACGTAAATAGAGACATTGCCGCAAACTAACGAAGTACGTAAGGAGCGTGGTCTCAAGGGAATTTTGTGGCGACTTTCTTTACTCTACGTCATTTCCTGTTTAACTTTAACTATTTCACGTTGGTATGATGGCGAGTTGATGGCGATTTGATGGCGCTTCTATCAACACTTACAAGATTCCGCAGAATATCAAGATACTGCTCAACACGTAATCCATGCCCTTAATATTGGGTTGGCACATAATTAATGATACATGAATTCAATTTTTTTCCAGTTTAGACTTAAAACTGAAAGCAACCAAATGAGTTGTTACTGTAGAATGACGGAACTCAAGGAGCTCTACTATCACCCACGTCATCGGCATCTTGTCCCTCATAAAAAGACTGAAAAGAGAAAGATTGTAAAAATCAGATTTTTGCTCCGTACTTGATGTGTCTTACAGCAATCTGTCTCTGCGTTCGTGGTTGGGTTGCGCTTAGTATTAGCTATGATGTATTGCATAGTTAAGGTTTTTAGGAACCCTTTCAGTGTGACAAATCGATGATCTTCGGGTGGTAGGTTTTTAACAGAATCGACAAAAACATTTAGCAAATATCGATAAAAACTCAAACAAGAGGCGATCGTATGTCATTAGGAAGAGAAGATCCCCAGTTAACACAATGTCTTTTCGAATTTTCTCTAGTGATGCACACAGCAAAAATAAACGATATTGAATTCATGTATCATTAATTATGTGCCAACCCAATACTTCGTGAGTAGGTTAATCGTATTAACCAGTACTACACCAAGATGACAATTTTCCCTATTAGCTTTAAGTATTTCTTTGGCTACCATTACAACATTTACTATATAATGGTCCCTTTGGATTCGGAATCCGGCGCATTTCTTTTCTGCAGACGGTGTTGACCTTTCTTGGGGTTTACATTTGATTGGCAAAGAACGTATGTCGACCGTTAACTCAGAGAGCAGCGGAAGAGTACATACGCTCCTCATCGACACAAAATGAAATTATAAAAGCATAATGTTTTTACTCCTGGACACAAAAAAATCGTGAAGAAATAGGGAACTGCTACTTATTGCAGAAATCTCCTGTCTGTAAATAAAACACAATTTGAACAGGTCTCTCGTTTAACTCAGTCTGTTACCAAAATACAACACAAAGAGCCTAGTTGACACTTTCTACATTCTTCACATAACAGATCGTAAATCACCTCGTTTATCCGAGAGAATCGGTTGATGTGGCAGTTTATTTATGATCGCAGACATCTTATAGCAAAACGCCCGATATCGAAAGTGACTGATGATACAAGGTTACATCGATTTGTCGTACCGATAGGAATTAGCTCATCACAGCGACAGGGAAGGTGCTCAGCATAGTGAGATTACGTTAAATAATGACGTGGAAATCAATCATTAAAGCATGCTTTATAACTTGCTTAACTTCCAATACTTTTAAAGAAAATGCTCTTAAAAGTAAGAGTGGTTTACTGTAATGCGAGGATTTTGTCATTTATATGAGAGCTACGTGTACACGAGTTATAATTTGTTCCATCCTTGTTTGTAAAAGAACATGAGAGATGTGTATTTATGTTGTAATTCATAAGCTACATAATTACATTCTGCTTATATATTTCAATTAAACATGTCGGGTTATTTAACGAGACCCTTGCGACGACATCAGCACTTTGTTTAAGTCCAGTTTGACAGAGTTCGTTCCACCGGCGAAGTGTTCAGGACCAATTGTCTGAAATTGTTTATGTCATGCAAGCCAGAAACGGATTAAAAATCATCTTCTGTCATACTTTGTCATTAGTGTTATCGTACTGACATGATTTTAATTCCATTCCAATCACTTGGGGCCTCCCTGGCCGAGTGATTAACGCTACTGATTAGCATGACACCCCGGTAAGAGAGGTGGCAGGTTCGATCCCCGGCCGAGGCACTCAATTTCGAATGAGTCGCGCCAAACGATCACTGCCCAGCTCTGGCTGTCCCCGGCTCCTAGAAAGGCTTGGAACCCTTGGATGCCGTAGTTCCACCACCTTCAACCAGAAGACACTCAGCACTTCAAGTTCTTCAACGCGGATCCCGTAAACTACGAAGGCTCGAAACATCCCACCAGAAATATCTAATTGTGTGTCTGTCTGTGTTGTGTATATGGTGTCTCGCGCGGTGTAATACCGCAGATTCGAGAAATAAAGTCGTTAAAGTCCAATCACTTACTTTGACAACACTGAAGGAAGAGAATCCCGGTGACTTCAACCCATGTCCAAGTGTGGGCACATCGTCGGGAGTGCTAGGAATAGGCTCAGGTTTGCATGATGGAGTACCGTTATATCCACAGGCGTACTCTTCATACTGTACCTTCGGTCCCAGGCGATAGCAGCGGTAAACCATTTTTCCGTCTACTACGTCTTGTCCAACATTCAGGTCGCGGTTGTCATCAATATAACATCCTTTAATATCTTGGCTTAAAGTTCAAGTTTGATGGGTCTACTTACCTTCGATGTTTGCTACTCCCTTGTCACACTTGTACTTCAAGTGATTTGCTTTGAATTCCTCGCCTTCTTTATATTTCTTTCCGAGCTTTGTACATCCAGAAGCTGAAATTTACATACAGGGTCGCCCAAAAAGTTCTGAGACGCTCATTTTCCTTTCTTCTTTTCGTGTATTTTTTTTCGCTTCCTTCGCTTTTTCACTGTTGTATTCGTATTTCTCTACTCTATTCCTCTACTTTGCAGAACCTTCTGCACGCTTCCATTGTCACTCAAAAGGGGATTTCGAAGATATTATGTGCAGAATTTAGTGCTCTTTTACGTAGTGATTTCTTCTTGTTTTACTTTTCTAAAAGTTTAGAGATATAATTGATTGTTTGCGTCACAGAACTTTTAGGCGACCCTGTATTTAGAACGTTTCAGCTGCCGTTATATGATATGAAACAAGATATAGATGTTCATTTGTTTGGAAATGGGCTACGAAACTAGACATACTCAACCTATCCCTACATGGTTAAATTAAACCGATCGGCATCTCTAATCCACATAAAACTACAACCAATTCCTCCGTCATTTTCCATTTAAGAGATCTGCAATGCAAGCTCTTACGGTTGACGTTTTTCAAGCCATGTTTCAGAAGTTGGTTACCTTGGGCGTAATATTGGATGTTTCCGTCGTTGTCATCGCAGTGATGTTTCACATCTCCGTCGTCAGCAGTCGTTCCAGGATTCATTTTTACCACGTCCTTCTTGTCATTAAAATAGTAGCAGCCGACCACCTTGTATCCTGATTCCTGACAAACCATACGAATATATGCTCCTTGAATCTCATCTCCCACGTGGTAGTCTTCCCCCTTTACGTTGCATCTAGCTTCTGTAAGGCATTTTTGTAAATGTTGAATAAGTTCCTTTACCTTCTGTGTAAACGACCGTCTTGTTTGGGAACTGTTCGCACTTATGCCAAAATCCATCTACGTCCTGTGAGGTACCGACTTTGATGACCGCTTTGTTTGCTCGCGGCGACCCAACACATGCTTAATTATGTAAGTGGCCAGTAGGTATGTGAATCGAGCAGGTAATTTACCAGCTACTTCCTCAATCCCGTTATTGCATCGATACTTGAAACGACCATTTGGTCGCTCGTACTCCGTACCATGAGCTTTCACCGCTCCCATTACGTCAATACAGTCGTACACCTCCTTCCCGTCGGCACCTTTGTGACTGTTAGCTCTGTTTGGGACTTCGTTCCCTAAAAATATGAGTTGTACCAGAGCTGTTTTCGGGTCGAGTTACGCTAGAATGTGCACTGCAGGGCATTTACAGAGTAAACATGATAACTTTTGCGATCACTAAGTTTTCTAGTCGCAAATGTGGTATATTTTGGATTCTGTTTTGTTTTGGATTTCTGTTTTAGTTTCTACTTTGGATTTCAAGGTTTTTTTCCGGTGCCCGAAAAGTTCAGGTTTCGGCTTCGCGTCGGGTGCTTTTTTTCGGGTAATCACTTATGGTTGGTTGGGTAATCACCTATGGTTCACCTTCAAATAGGACAACTCTAGGCAGTTGCAAGAACGATTTTTTATCGAGCGATGACGCTGCCGCCATGGATAATTGCCGTAATATGCGTAATTTTTTAGTGTGACGTCAAAAAATTTTTAAACAGGTTTATTCCCATGGAATTAATGGTATGCATACAGGAAACGAGTAAATTTAATTTTGGGAATTCAGTTTTACAGGTTTTCTCGCATAGACATTAGTAGTTTTTGCGGTTCTGCCACATTCATAGGCATCAGTTGGAAACAGCTGATTTCATTGACAACAAACAGAACTGGACTCATGTCAGTTCACAAGTAATCGGAAGCAGTGACGTTAAAAGTCACAGCCCTAATAGCAGTCGAAAAATATGTGTGTATGTATGAATCTGTTCAAAGCTTACCAAGTTTGTCGACAAAGTTGTTGGGAACCGTTTCGTATCTTACGTGATGTACACCAGTTCCGTACATGCTTTGCAGAACAGAGTATCTCTGTTTGCTCGCATTTTCTGACGCATTTAAAGAAAAGCTGCCCAGTAACAGAAACAATAGCAAGAACATCTCTGCTTTAGAGTTCGGAAAACAACTGGAAGTAGGACGTTATCGTTCAAGACAAGAGGCAAAGCAAGAAGGGCGTTCACGACGAAAACCTGAAATCAAGCTTTATTACACAAAAAATTGTACGACTGTTCAACTCTTTTATACACCAATGTTTGTGTGAATCCACCTTAATTGCAGCACACGCCCTATAAAAACATCCAAGGAATGACGGTATTGATTTGTCGAATTCCGTCAGCGTGGTCTTATTTTGTATATGATGAAAGTGCAGATCGATTAAGAAAAAACAAATCAAGTCGTCGGTAGATGCGTGCAAACTGGTTTGCAGCTTTAAGTAGCGAAGAACGAACCGTCTCGGGTCTTGCTTAACGCGATGCGGGTTTGAATTTCCTTCTGAAGCAAACGCCGTAGACTGCTAGTTACAAATGTTAATTCTAGTTTTTAAAGGTATAAGAAGGGTGTTGCTTATGCTAAACAAAATGAAATCTCGGCAACGGTGTTTCGACGCCAAACATGCATGGTTTTACTTGGTAATGTGTCATGGCTTTTTTTGTGTTCTCATTATTAGTCTTCTTTGTTCTCTTTCTTTTCCATGTGCTTTTATTAAACATGTACAAATGTAAATGCATAAATCAATCCAGAGCAATTTTAAGAAGTTTGTGTGATTCAGTTAGTTCGTTAAATTGCATTGCAGAGTTTTTTCTCTTAAGCAGTAACAATATCTACAGCTGGTTTCCCTGCGTATTTTTCTATGAAACTGTAAAAACGCCAAAGATTAAAACGACAAAAGGCACGAATAACGTGCGTTAAGTGGTGTTATCTGTCATTTACAAATGTCCGGGTTCACTTGTTATGGCATTTAGTACTCTTGTTTTTAGGAACATCACAGTGGATGACCACGAATGAGTGTCAAAACAGCGTGCAAGTTAGAGTTTCTTCGGGTGAATCTAGAGAAAGACACGTCGAAAGAATATATTGGGCTGATGTAGTGAAAATAAGGAATCGTTTTGCTCCTCTTTCACTGTTATGAACACTATGTTCTGATTCATTATGAACTATAATTCCAGTACCCTTAGTATCTGCACGGTGTATTCCACACTTTCAGAATATGGACCGTTCCGAGCTGAAAATCGTTCGGTCCTATTTTTTGACTTATCGATATCATTTTCTTGTCAGACTATTTTCAATCTCTTCGCTTTCGACTTCTTTACTATCGTCAAAAATCGCTATCTGAGAGGGCATGATATGGGCTATATCCTGGATGAGTGAGAAAATTTTTAGCTCGGAGCCATAAGGGGCCAAATTTGAAAAATGCTTTTTTACGATCGCGTGTTGAATCAAGACTTTTTTAATATTTTGGTCTCCTTTTTGGTCGTGCTACCACTCCTTATTCAGCTGTTATATGTGCACTGTAGCGGAGAGTTTTGGCTTGCTGCTGTGCTCTTCCCAGAATATGAATGCTTAGCAATCCTACCGTACGCAGAACATATTGTGTATCTTGATTTTCTTGGTTGAGGTCCACAGCCGTTTGCTGCATAGATAATTTTTACCATGCCATGTCAAAGATCTCAGGCTGATATTTTTGGGTAGGGTGAAGAAAACAATTGAAAAAGTACCAATGTGCACAAGGTCAAAAGGTTAGCCCATATCAGTAAGAAAGACGATGGAGTGCCGCTAACAGCGCACGAACCGAGTTGTCCCTAACGATAAACATCGCAACTATGAACAACATCCAATCCATTCGTCACTTTCAATGGTAAAAAGGCAAATTCGTTTATAATAATTCATTAATACTAATTATTATTTGACAAAGAGACAATACCGGACACAGGCATTATGTGAGCAAGTCCTCCTTCCTGCACTTGTCTTTGATGTAGTCTTCGGCCTTCAGTCCAAAGTAGGTGACGTGATCGTTCATGTCGATAGCCATGGCAACATTTCTGCATCCCTTGTCTTCTGGCATTTCACACACTTTGAATGTATCTCCCTTTTTCATGTCGTTATCATAGATTATAGCGTGGCGGTAGAAGTAAGCTTGACGTTCGATAGCCGCAGGCGCCATGAGAAGTCCATCGGGATCAACGGAGGTGGGGATGTTGGTGACCTAAGGAAACCAAATTTATTTGGTTGAAAAGACGCGTGACAGAATGTTTTGTTGATTTTAAATTGGGTGGAAATTCAATTTGAGGAGCAACGGTTTGTTTACTGCAAAATGCCAACGGGTAATGAAACAATCAAGATTTTTTTATGGAGAAATTGCTCGAAAATCGAAAACACTTGTAACCAGCGTCGCCTGAGATTTTTACAAAGATAACTGAATAATATGCAGCACTGCTCACTGAATTCTCACCGAGGAAGGTAGAAAGGTATAAATATTGCCATAACGTCACCTGTAACAAGTCTAAACATTGAACATTTAGAAAAAAAGCGTATTAGCTTAGGGTTTATACGGTTATTAACTTCATAGAATGTTGATAATTTTTTCTAGGAAATTTCATAGTTAGCGCCATATTTCATAATATGCAAACAGAACTCCCCCAGTCTTTCCGGATTAAATTGTATGATGGTATAATCTGTGTGACCTTGGCTTATGTAATCTCTGCTGTCGATGCACCCTATTACAAACGAAATATCAGCTTACAAAGTCGTTTCGGTGCACGACGCGATAGCGGAACATAACGTTCTGTTCGACAGCCTTCGCGTAATTGTAGTTTCCAGTGCGTGGCTCTCCAAACGTCACAAGTTTGACCTTGTCCGGAGTGAAAAGGGTCTGATTTACAAGGTACAGCGACGTCATCGATGCGAGACTTCCTCCAAGACTATGTCCCGTCACCCAAACGCGGTATTCCTTGTGTTCTTCCTTCAGCTTCATGAGATCTGATTTCATACCACCGTTGATGAAAAGCGCTTGGAACGCTCCGTAGAAATAGGTCATGACGCCACCTCCGCCAACAAATTTCTCCCATGCGCCCAATTGCGCACCTATGCCGTGGATGAACTCTGTGAAGAGCTGCTTGTCCATAGACGATCCTCGGTAGATGACGTAAATCGCCTTCGCCTCCTCGGAGACTGCCAGCATTCCGGCGCAAGTGTTCTTCGAAGCGTCACAGGGTACTTCGTAGTATTTGTGCACCCTGCAATCAGTTATGTTCTTCTTACCAGCTTAACTAAAAGAAATCCTACTTAACATCGGGCCGAACACTGTTGAGACAAGTTTCAGGATTGTTCGTCTTGACGGACATGCAGAGAGCGTACAAGCTCCGACCAAGTTTGTCGGTGTACCGCTTTCCTTTTGCTGTTGGCGCCTTTGCTGGACATGTGAAAGGGTCTCGTTTGGAAGTGGCACTGGTTGTTGGGCATGCTAGGGGCCCTCCACAGCGCTGAGTGTCCACACACCATCTGTAATGAATACACTTAAGTTCAATCTAAAGTAATACTTACAATATTTTTAGTCTATGGATTTTGCTATGGAATTTAAAAAATGTCCCCTTAAGATCGTCATGGAATGAATCCCTCTCCCTAATCCCGCGGGACAATAAACAATAGTATAGCGATTTGACGGTCACAGATCATTTCATTTTTTTTTACTCTTGAATCTAATCAAATTGAACCAACAAAATACTGTACTCATCCGCAGCTATTTCAGAAGATTTCTTTTGTCAATGACGGATCACCTCAAATGTATGCTGAAGTTATAACCAGCTGATTTAAAGAAAGTTTGGTTTTTAAGGGTCCTTACCTGCAATGTTCCCGGAAGGCAAATATGCTTACGTACGACTGCGTACAAGCCGCACAGTCTTTGACGTCGCTACACACGGACACCATACCGGCCTGAGCAAAGGCGATAGCGGCGCAGAGAAAAATCCCAATCGATGCAAGCGACATGTTCAGAAAACGCTAGAATCAACACTAAGACTGTTGAAAGTCAAGTCACCCCGCTGACCTATATTTCTAAGGAGCGCTTCGCGACGCCCAGGGTCACATATCCCCGCGGAACCGACAAAATTGCACAGGATACCTGATTCTGTACAAGGTAAAGAGTGACTAAATTGAGAGTTGAAGACTTGCAACTGAATTTGTGCTTTAAAATTCTGAAGTAGTGTTGACTAGTGATGCCGACTCGATGAAAAAATCCTATCGAGTCGAATTTCGAATTGGCTTGTTTTCTAAAGAAACTTATCGAGTCAATTATTGAGTTTACTCGTTTGTGGAAAACGCTATCAAGTCGAGTTTCGAGTTAACTCGTTTTTCCAAAATACTATCGAGTCGATTTTCGAGTTGACTATTTTTTTGTAAAATATACGAGTGATGCCAATTTTGTGGCTTAACGACATCTTCAAATCGTTATTTTAATGTTTCGAACACGTTACTCGAGTAAAATACTCGAGTTTGCGACTCCAGTCGCTACTCGTTTTCAGAAAACCCTATCGAGTCGAGTATCGAGTTGACTCGTTTTGTCCAAAATGCTATCGAGTCAAGTTTCGAGATGACTTTCCTCGAGTCGTAACTCGAGTCGTGACTCTATTCGTGACTCGATCGGCATCACTGGTATTGATTATTTTACCTTCGATGTATTTAAAAAAAGAGGGTCAAGGTAGGGTCGGTGGTGAGCGGTCGGGTCGTTCCGCTGCTCTCTGGCAATGACTTTGCGGTCGATCTCGGTCAATCCTTCCAATCATACTTGATTGTCCCGGCTCCCTTCAGGATTGGAATCCCGAAACTGTAGTTCCAGAATCATTAACAAGAATGCTCGTCTCCTAGCTCTCTATCGAGCGAAGAAGCTTCTACAACTCCTCGAAGATGGTTCAATCCGAAAAAAATAGGGTTCAAGCGATATGTCGCCCCTTCAATCCAGGAAAAGGTGCGCAAACGCAAATTATAAATCTTAAAGTGCGTCATCAGGTAGTAGTTTCTTATTTCCTCTTGCAGAAATTGCACTCCACAGACGTTTTTCTTAAAGTACATAGTGGAAAAATATGCCAGTGTCCTCCTATTCTATATTTTAGCAACAAATAGCTGTAGCTGCGTATGACAGGAAAAAATCAACGTCAGTTGGTGTTTCGCCCTTTTCTCTTTTTTTCGTGAGATCATTAATATTTTACCATGTTCATTCCCTTTTTCCTTTTGAATTGATTAAGAATGACCTTTTTGGTGCTTAGCTTTTGACTCAATGTAATTTTTTATTAGCTTGATCTTGAAACGCAAATGTGATAGAGAAAATAATGTGATGGTCTCATTGTGTATCCTGAACATATGTATAGCACTTTATATTGATTTGCACATAATATATGTATGTTATTTAAAATACGAATGCAATTCATGAATCTTGAGGGTGTTTTGCTACACAGTTCACAGAAATACAGTTTAGGTGGAGTATCATCACTCTAATGAAAGTTAAACTGTTTCCTTCTATACAAAATAAATATTTATACATATACATATTTACATCTACAGCTACACACACCTAGTTACTCTGAGAGATCACAAGACCCGCTTTTCGAAATCCTCACTGCCGGCTTTCTACACCAGCGAAGGTCCACTAACTTCGGTGTTAATCAGAGATCCGGGCTTTTGTTTGCTGTGGATGCAGCGCAGACGAGCGGCATAAACGCAAAAGGCTAGGAGCACAAACAACACAACTCCCGGAAGTACTAGAAGTGCGATCGGATTCAGCTTTTTACTGTCTGCAGACAGACGGAAGCCGTTGCTAGTGTCTCTTGTTTTCGGGCGCACATAGAACGGCATAGAAGCACTGGCAGCGCGACCATTAACGTCATAATTGATCACTGTGAGATTGTAATCGCAAGCAATGCTTTGATCCACGTCGATCGAAGCGGATGTCGCGTTCTAAACATAACAAGTTCGTTGTGCCAAGAGGTGCCTTATACCGCAAGCACATATCTGGTCAGACTGTTCTTTTTGCAGTTATGTGGCGACGTTTCAAGAGGTTCGTAGAGGACTTGATAAGTGAGTACAGCTTCAGGGTTCGCAGAAGGAGTCCAGGTTACTTTAGCCTTTCCGCCCTGACCAAGTTCGATGTTGAGGTCGGTCACGGGCTCCGGCTCACATTCAAGGCTCCCGCGTCCAAACACTTCGTTGCAGCCGATAGAGGTGAAACTAGCTTCGACAGCGGCATTTTCGTTTACGGTAGTTGCGTCTTCGCTACTCAAAGGTGTCAACCGGATAATGTATTCCGTACCGAAGGCAAGGTGATCGAGAAGGAACGATCGTGATTCGTCCTAAAATATGACACCGAGCCGATTAGTTGCATCACCGCCAGATGTGGCGTACCACAATAAACTGCTTCGAGAGGTGCGCGGTCGAGTTGCTCCACTGAGCGCGATAGTGACAACTGCCGGTCGTAGCAGGCCACGAGATCAGGTTACTGACGCCGTGCTCGCTATTGTACTGCGGACGAAGGATCATAGGGCCACCTAGAAAAAGTAGAGTTACATTTCTATATTGTTGGCAAACATTTTTGTATAAAAAAAAGTTTCCAAACTTTCTCAAGTAGATTATTAAATGAACTTACCGCTTTTAGCGACGTCCTCCATGCTAGGCAAAGTGTTGAACCACTCGCTCTCGGCTACTTTACCCAGCTTCCCTTTAGGTCCAACAGCGGTGATCCTGAACTTGTAAGCAACGCCCGGAATGAGCCCATCGACTCTGACCAAGTCTCTTGATTCCACAGAAGCGGTGATCCAGCTATTCTCGTTGGTGTACCCACGCTTCGAGATTTTGTGTTTCCATTGCACAATGTACTTGACCGGGGTGTATTCGTAACTCTTGCTCGTTTTGAATGCAACGACTGTTTCGATGCCATTGCCGTAGCCTTCGTCCCCGACAGGCGCGACACTTTGACAAAGACTCAGCACGGATTCGATCACACTTGAGTTGGCAGACTCTAAATCAGAATTTACGATCTCTCTTTTTATGGTTTCTCCTCACTTTGCACAACTTCGCTTTCGTTCCAAAATTGCTCGCCACGCTCGAGCGACTCGGCCAGCGACCGCACATTGTGTTTTTTGAAGTGAAGTCTTCGATTTTGACAACCTCGCTCGCACTGGAACAAACCGTCAATCATGGCGATCCTCCTTATGTGGTGACCTACATATTTGTACTCGTCGACGGTATGTGTTTCGAAGACGGTTTGCGACGTTCCGTCGTTTAGGCTGCGGCGCGTCTGTTTCCCATACTGAAGATGGCCAATTAGGCAAATGCAATGGCGGGGCCTAGTGTTCGGCAGGTGGGACTGTAAACTCACCATTTCGGTACATTTTGCGGCGCACTGAGCCAGGCGGACATAATGATCATAATCCAGCTGTTTATAGGGTTGAATGGTAAATGCGCCGAGGGTCGGTTGCAAATACAGAACAGCGGAAAGCGCCACCAAGTGATGGAATGTAAACATCTGAAAAAGGGAAGAGAAAATTCGGACTCTAGCATGCTAATTAGCCGCATTGGATCGCACCTCGAGAGATTGACTATCGCGCGCATGTTAATCCTCTCACCATTGAGCTTACTCAATCGTAGGAGAAAGATATACGATATCCGATTAAGAGATTCTCGCACTTCAGGAGCCAAATGAAGGACTTATTATTAGACTATCGAATGAGTTTTCTTTTGTTTTGGTTTCTCCGTTTTCTTTTTGACGTAAGAAAAGTTTGTTCGTCCGACTACGAATTGCTTTATAAATGTTATATGGTGATTCGTTTTGAATGAGGTGCCAATGACGCGTTCAATGCTTGAGGATGTAAAAGAACTAGGGACTGAGAACAGAAGTGTCTCTTATTTTCGTCACAACCGATGATGCAAATCCGGCAGGAAATGTTTGTGTCACCTTACCGTGAACGGAAAGCCTAAAAGCGATTACCAACTCAGCAGAAATTGCAATTCAAACCCGCTGGCGGGAGAAATTCAATATACTCAAGGGTCCATTGTTCCCTCTGACAACTTTGTTGTGCAGAGAGAGTCAAGGTTAACGGACCCTCTTAACGGACGCCTACTCTTAGGCCATCCCCTCGATACGACATGTAATTAAGTCACCTTATGCAAACTTCCCGTCCAGGTCGTCCGGCATCGCACCTTAGACACACAGCGCCTATTGTTGCTATGTGTTTTCGGAAGTCATGAGCACAATGGGCGCGAAGACAAATGACCGTCTGTTTGCAGAGGAACTATAGACACGGCGCAGGAGGGCACGCGTAAAGAGATATGCACTATGGCCTAATGAGATCGTTTAACTCTGCTCTCGAGCTTCTGTTCTCGGGAACGCGTATAAAAACAGAGACCCTTGGCCATTCCACTGGTGGGATTAAGCGACAGGACCGGCCTAAGCAACAGCTTGACCTGGTGGCGATCGCAATAAACCGGTGGCCAACTGACTCATCGCATCCAGGCGCCTGTGGGGAGGAGCCTGGAGCAGTGGGTCGACAAGGCGGATGCAGTACGCGAAACACGAATTGAACACGATTTGCTAATCAGTGTGATGAGCAAGTTGCAACAGAGCGGCGCACGCGCCGTGCGGAGATTAGTATTCTCGCTTCTAAGAGGGGCTCTTGGCAGTCTTTTCGCACCACGTTTCATACCTTCTAAAAGGGTTTTGTCGGCGATGTGTTCGTTGAGGCGTGTGCGGTCGCCGCTAATTTACCAACTCGGGCCTTTGGGAACAAAATTTGAAACCTTCCAAGGGAATGGAAGTGCTATCTTCGGTTGTGAGTTGCGCGCTTTTCACAAAAAGAGATCAAAAGAGACAAAGGTGAAAAGGAAAGAGAAGAATCGCGATGGATGAAGACAGTATGACTATGAAGAAATCGTAAACGCTCGACAGACACGTTGTTTAAGTACAGGTTTATACAGTTCAGAAAGTCCGATCGAAACTTTTCAGATCAGAGACTTTTGCTCTGATCAGACTTTCCTCTGATTTTAAAACGCTGGGATGGACTTATTCTGATAGAGGTCTCCTAAAAACGGCTATTGGTAAAAACATCCCATAGTAAAAACATCCCAATGTAAAAAGATACCGAAAAACCATTTTAATAGATAACATTTTAGCTTGCGACGCTTAAATCTGGCGTCAAATGCCAACCCTAATCGAGGAATTTACTAACTTCCATTTGGCATTCTTGGCCTAAGTCTAAACAGGCAGTTGCCGCTAACATTCTGCAAAGGAGTAGCCTTTCATTCATATTCGACAAGTTTGAGGCCCATTCCTCCAGCCCTCTGCTAAATGTGCGACAGTCATATTCTGCACGCTCATAGCGACGTAACTAACAAAGAAAAAAGCAGAACCTGAATCCCGCGCACGATATTGAAGATAGTCACTCCTGCTTTCTCAAGCATCGCGTAATTGACAAATATTAGATTTAAAAGGGATCAGAGATGGTTCATCCCGCGAAAAGTGCACTGAACCGCTTGTTAAACAGTTATTCTCTGGGTAACATTGGGTGACCTTTAGCTCTCTTCCAGACTCTCGGACTGTATGTTCACAACCTTGAAAGGCGCGCACCAACGGAGTCCTTGTCGCTAGATCAAAGCAAGTGAGAGTGACCGTGCGGTGCCGGAGGGAAGTGGTGTCCGCGCTGATGTGTCTGTGTTTATCTACTCAAAAACACCATCAGATCCAAAAAGCCGCGGCGAGATCGTATCACACGAGTCGGGAAGAGAAAGGAGATCGCTAATCGCGATAATCCTTCGGCGCGGAACAACTTTATTATCTGCGGCTATTAGCGCAGACGTCGGTCGAGTCACCAATGGCCTTTCCTTGAGAGAAATATGAAGCCACCAGGATTAGCGCTGCGGAAGAAGATGAGTAGACGAAAAACAAAGATACGCAAAGTCGTGGTAGTAGAGTGGAGGGGGAGGGGCCTAAAGGTCGGATGGACGAGGACGGACTGGTTAAGTGCGAATCCGACCTGATCTTCTTTATCTAGTCGTGGGAATCAAAAGCAGTGGGCGCAGCTGAAGCATGAAACGCATTTACATGTATGGTAGCATAAGTTGCACACTGTAGCCAAGAACAGAAATATCTTTGAGAACTTTACCGCACGTCATACTTTCCTTCATATTATACCAATCTAATTATGCCACATTTTGCTCTTGCGCTCACAATAAAATAAAGACTGAGTGTATCATTCCATTTATTTACCACTAGTTTAGGAGAATTCAAGCTTTGAATTATAGCCAGAGCTGTTAACCGACCGTTTGAACCGGTTAACCGTAATCGTAACCGTAATTGTAACTGTAACCGAATCGTTCCGGTTAACCGTAACCGAACCGTGACCGGAAACCGTAGCCGTAACATTAACAGCTCTGATTATAGCCAACAGAAGAAGACACCTGCTTATATGTAGTTAATGAATCGACCAGAGAGAGAGAGAGAGACTGGAGCTAAAACGTGTCGTTTAATACTCTAATGCTCACCTTCTCCTCCTCTTCCCAGAAAATATTAACACCCCTGCGCAAATCCTATGTATTTCCGGACGCACTCCCCCACACCCACCTACGTATAGTAATTAATATAATGAGAAGTAAATTTCATCGTCAATGTGCTTGTTTAAACTTGTTCGCTGCGACAACTGTTCGCTTCAATTAACACCTCTGGTTTGTACTGTTTGTCGTAGTAAAGTGGGTGCGCTTCGCTGTTTACAGTAAGTACCAATCGCAATCACGGTAAATTAAGCAAATGCGATCACCATATGGTAGCAACATGTAGCGATCGAAGGTGATCATGCTGAAATTCCTCCAGGTAAACGACGCACGTGCATAATTTTTCGCAACCTGTTTCAACATCTGGTGTGATGATGCGTTTAATGGAAGAGCAGTGAAATTAAATCATGTGGAAGCGTATTCCAAGTGGCACAGTTAAGTAACATATGTTTGGAGATTTATGGTGGCGAATAATAAGCCTTTGGGAGGCGAAATTCTAAGTGCGAACTGTGTAAGGCTGTTGTTATATTTAGTGAAAGGCATTCAAAGCCGGAAATCCGCGGTCACACTTTCTGTACAATGACTTACCACTACACATTTAAACCTATGTTTTATACTTGTAAGGAGCAAATATATCTCCGCAATTTAAAATTTGCGCACGGTATTTTCTGCGTCAGTTTCCCGATTTTTCTCAAATGTTGCGTAACTTTTGTCGGAAAGATAAGCGCAAGCGCACTACTTCCTTCAAATAGTTGCTCTTACTTACTCCACACCAGTTTCGGTCACTCTCATCTTGTGACTCGCACCATTCACTCTTTTTGTTCACACCATTTCCCTAAAAAAGCGTCCGCATGGGAAACGGAAGCTCAAGTGGCGATTCAAACTTTACCTCTGCCCGTAATTACTCACGAGCGACCTTTCCCTACCCCAAGCCTCAGCAGCGGAATTGCTGACCTCCCCCCCCCCAAGTGGTGCGCGCTCAGATAATTATTCCAGATTGTCTTTGTTGATGACTTTTGCCACAGCAATACCTTCCCGAGTCAATTAGTTTGTGATGTGTATCCGAGCAGATGGAGATGACGTAGTCTGCAACTAGTGCGAGAGGACATATGTACTATGATTATAAGCCATAATTAGGAAATGAGCGTCGTGGAATCGAACAACTGTTTCCAAATTGGACTGAAAATTGCGGCAAACTGTTGGGTAAAACAATGGAACGACGCTTGATTGATGGATTAATGCGCGACTGGATGTCGTGGCGCGCACAAAGCACGGACAGCGAGATATGTTTCTGACGCAGTTGTGATTAATTTTGGTTGTAATTAATTTTTCCTAAAACTTTCTTTCCATTATCAAAGTAAACATATTCGTTTGTATTCATACATTGGGTTGGCGCATGCCCGATGAAGGATGAATTGGATATTGTTTATTATTGTAGTTCCTGATCGACAGAGGCAAAATCGTCAGTGCGCTGCTATCAACAGTTTCTGTGCTTCTTTAACTATATACGATTGCCTCTCGTTTTTGCGTTTATTGCTAATTATTGCTATTGAAAATTTACCACTCTGAGATCTTCAAGTTGTCATGATAAGAAGGCCCCTAAAAAGCTCAATTTTGCAGCAAACCACTGCTCACACCAACAACGGTGCCACAACAGACGTGGATACTGATCGCTTGGAGATGCATTTCGAACGGAGATACATTTTTTTACAATTTTGCTGTTATGCGTCTGTTTGTAAGTGCCAAGAAGGTAGACTGCATGGTACATGGTAGAGCAGTTGAGGATTCAGAGCAGTGTAAGTCGTGTAAGTGTAATAGAGCAGTGCAAGTCGGTGAAAAATTGAAAACATCGCTCATCGGGCACGCGTCAACACAATATCAACTTGAACATAAAATAAAATAAGGGATTCAATTTTAATATCGTTTTTTGAAAGGCAAAACGGAAAACAAGCAAGACAACATGTATTTTAAACAAAGATGGCCTTCGCGTTGAAGTGGGAACTATCACGCAATAAGGGAAAGTGAAAGAAAACAACACTTAATGGCTTGTTCAACTTGAAATTTTGTTTTGCATAAAAAATGAAAAATCGTTTCGCTCCGCTTCTAGGTTTTATTGTGCATACAGCAAGACAACGGCGAATCATACTACGCAGCTCAATTTACCAATTATGGCACTCTAACGAGATTAACTCATATGAACGCTAGCATCCGTACTGGACAGTTCTTTGTGCCGCATTTCAAAATTCAAATAGATGTAAAATTATTTTGTCATATATTAGACATTTCTACATATGCGACCCAACGCGGACTACAGAATGTACGAAATACGCTACCAAATTGACCTGTGAGTAAAAATTAAAGACCTTGAACATGGTCAGAACTTCTCACCTTTCATAATGTGTGAAATAGATTTCCGGTGACAAGTTGCTCTGGGCTATTTTCGCAGTCCTCCCGATTAACAACAGATATTCGGTTAGAATTTTCCATTACCAGAAAAGTGTAGATTTACGTAGATACATATATGCTGCAAAATTGATCTGTTTTTGCGAAATACAACTTATTCGTGCTTAGCGCCCAGTATCAATGTACCTGTTATTAGTTTCTTGCATATATTCCAAAGACGTGTTTCGTTGGTTTTTCCGAATAACCACGGTGGAACCACCAAGATAAGTAGGATAGATGCTGCACGTGGAACCATAGCAAAATGAATGAAATGAATAAAGGGCGGGCCATACTTCTGCGTCTTTGACGCAGGTGCGTCTTTTTTTGTATTAACGCTGCGGGTGGTCGCCATACAAAAAAAGACACACCTGCGTCAAAGACGCAGAGTATGGCCCGGCCTTAAAAGAACATTAAGTATTATCAAGAAAATATAATTTTTGAACGGGAATCAATACCATAATTGTATGTAGAGTAGCGAGCGACGATATTCAGTTGATTGTGTACAGGATACCAGTAGGCCACAATTTTTCAAATGACCGCTTAATCTTCAAGAAGCTGATCAATGACTTAGAATTCTGATGTAAAGCTGTGATTGCTTTAGTAAGACGAGCCGACAGTCAGCGGTCGAGCCTATTGGACTGACTCAGCATTATACCTTTTTATGCAAACTTGTCGACATTTGATGTTTACTCGTTGTGTTAACATGTTCTTCTTCAGTAACAACTGCTTCATAGTAAACCGCTCCAATTTGTTGTAGCGTCTTCAGCGAAAACAATCGTCCGCTATCAATCTCCCGTCATTTAGTTACTCAGCCATCAATCAACAACAGTGAACCCCCCGCATTGGCTCCTCCTGTTAACCAGTCCGTATAACTTGGCGGCGGTATCAGCTGACAATAAATCAATGCAAATGCGTTCTTTTAGCTGCCGCGACGGCCTATCTACCTACGGACAATAAATCATAGGAAGCTGTAGTCGGTCGCGGCAAACAAGAGAGAGTGGCCAACAATGCTAACGACCATTATTTCCATGACATGGTGTTAATTAAGTGGCATAAAAAATTAGAAGGTACGGATTGTAATATGCTCTTTTACAATAAAAAGAGGTCCAAATTTTACTACTTTTCCAGAGCATTCTCCTTTTGTAATTTAGTATTCAACAATATAAAAACTTGCCACGACAACAGAATCTAATTCCATTCATCCTTATTTCGCCGTACTCATCGTTTAATAATAATATCAATTACTCAAAACCTTCTACGGTAGGGTTAATCTCGCCGTACTGTTTGAGCATGCTTAACATAGCAACCATGCATATTACCTTGAACCGAGATATGGCTTCTCTGCTCGCATTGTCGAGAATAAATCACATATTACAGATGCGCATGAACTCCAATTGAATTGATCCGCATGAGAGAATTTGGTTGCCTATACATAAGAGGGTGACCCATAAGCATTCCAATGGGAACGTTTTTTGAAAATTCAACAAAAAATTCTATATGGTTCTGCGTTACAGACCGTCTGTTCATAGCATATTAGGAGCTCTAAAAATCATTTTTCTAACTGAACTAACGAGCGATGTTTGCGAGTGAGTCAATTTTCCGAATTTTGTGAGTAGGTGCATTTGATAGATCTCGGTGCACATTAGGGTTGTCGAACTCCTCAAAAATCTCGAACATTCGAAGCGAGCCGTTCGATTCGATTCGACGATTCTCGAACACACGAATCGAGCTGTTCGATTCGATTCGACGATTCTCGAACGCGCGAATCGAGCCGTTCGATTCGATTCGACGATTCTCGAACGCGCGAATCAAGCCGTTCGATTCGTAAAAACTGGAACATGTTCGATTCGATTCGATTTTATTCGAACCTGGTTTTGAATTATGATGGGGGAAACTGCTTTAAATGGCTTTCGGTGAATGAGGCAGCCCGACACACAAAAGATTTAGTGCGGGACGCATACTACTTAACGATTAAGTGTCGAACTTTTGAAATATGTCGAACAGTCGGACAGGTTCGATTCGACGATTCTCGAACATACGAATCGAGCTGTTCGATTCGATTCGATTCGATTCGACAACCCTAGTGCACATAGTCACAATTGACAACTTTTAGCTGCCATCTCCCCGAATTATTTTTTAAAAGAATTTTTAAAAGTCGAAAAATTGACTTCTTTAACCATGATTTTCTTACACATGAGCGCTCCAATTTTTTCGTTCTTAGGGGCGCTCTATGTGCTCTATCGTTTGCGCCCTCAGTCACTTCGATCGAGTAAGATTTTCCCTTTCCACTAAGAAATTTACCCTTAATGGCTCAAGAAAAGTCTTGGTCTCCAACTACCCAATTCCCGTTTCTTTTCCAAATCGAAAAAAAATACAACGCATTTGATAGGCCGCTCCAAGTGAAGTAAGATAAGCGAAAAAAAATGCGCCCTTCGGCACCTCCGCTGAGAGTATATCGGCTTTAGGTGAACTTAGTTAGCTTAGAGAGACCTACTGAATGCACTGTATTTCCTTTGTTTTCGAAAAAAAGCGAAAATTGGGTAAAAATGGACCATGGAAATACTTAATCTGGTAAAGGTCAAATTCTTCCAATCGAAGTGGTTCAGGGCGCAAACGATAGAACACGCCGAGCTCTATCCAGCACCCCTAAGAACGACAAAATAGGAGCGCTCATGTGTAAGAAAATCATGGTTAAAGAAGTCAATTTTTCAACTTTTAAAAATTTTTTTAAAAAATAATTCGGGGAGATGGCAGCTAAAAGTTGTCAATTGTGACTATATGCACCGAGATCTATCAAATGCACCCACTCACAAAATTCGGAAAATTGGCCCACTCGCGAACATTGCTCGTAAATAAAGTTGGATGCGCATCAAGAACACCGTCCCATTTTTGTCACATGTAATCGTACACAAAATATTTTGTAGTTATCTTGTAGCCCAGAATCTGCTCTATTCGATGAATACGCTGCGTCTGTTTTAAGAAAGTTGAAAAAAGCAAAACCCTGTACCCTGTATGTGTGCAATGTACGAAGTTTGCATTGTGCGTAGAACGCGATACAAGGAGAGCCTCACAACAACTTATTATGTCGACCACCTCACTGGGCTTCTCTGCCCTCCGCCTTTAATAATAACATTTCCTTCGCGCAGGAAGCATTAGCCTCCTAGCAGGTGCTCGGCGACGGCAAACGCTGGGACTTGCGCATTGTGGCACTCGCCTCCGATTGTCGCCATGGAGACAAGCGCGGGAAGGCACCACCTCCCGCTCCCGCAGCCTTCAATTGCTCCTGTCGTCGTCGAATTGCAAGGTGGTACTAGCGTCCCCAGTCGTCCCTAAGAACTGCAAAAAATGCGTGAAATAGTTCATATTCAGACCGGTCAATGTGGCAACCAGATTGGTACTAAGGTAAGGAGATTGAAAATGGTATCTGCTATTTATAGATTTGTTAAGTTCTGGGAAGTAATCTCTGATGAGCACGGAATTGATCCAACTGGCGCTTACCACGGCGATAGCGACCTTCAGTTGGAGCGAATCAATGTGTACTACAACGAGGCTTCAGGTACTGAAAATCATTGCTTCAATGCGTTTCTGAAAAATACTCTTCTCTAATGCCAATAATCGTTTGCATTTACGAGGAATTTACTTAGGAAAAGAAACAAGTAACAACGGTCTTATAATACCGGACATTCATAAAAGCGTTCAAGCTCATAGCAATCTCCCAAGTATTCTGTTTTTATTAATGTGTTTTGTACGCTACAGGAGGAAAGTATGTCCCCCGTGCGGTGCTTGTTGACTTGGAACCAGGGACCATGGACTCCGTTCGAGCCGGCCCGTTTGGACAGCTCTTCCGCCCGGACAACTTCGTTTTCGGGCAAAGTGGTGCTGGGAATAACTGGGCCAAGGGACACTACACCGAGGGAGCCGAGTTAGTCGACCATGTTCTCGACGTGGTGCGCAAGGAAGCGGAAGCATGCGACTGCCTTCAGGTACTACGGTAGCCCCTATGATAACTCACACAAACCTTTAAGGGTTTCCAAATGACCCACTCGTTGGGAGGAGGAACAGGGTCCGGAATGGGAACCCTGCTGATATCAAAAATTCGCGAGGAGTACCCTGATCGTATCATGAACACGTTCTCTGTTGTTCCGTCACCTAAAGTGTCGGATACGGTAGTCGAGCCATACAATGCCACCCTTTCGGTTCACCAATTGGTCGAAAACACCGATGAGACCTTCTGCATCGACAATGAGGCGCTCTATGATATATGTTTCCGCACGCTGAAACTTACCACACCCACGTACGGAGATTTGAACCATCTGGTCTCAATGACCATGAGCGGAGTCACAACATGCCTCCGATTCCCTGGCCAATTAAACGCCGATCTTCGAAAGCTTGCCGTGAACATGGTGCCATTTCCTCGTCTCCATTTCTTCATGCCTGGATTTGCACCGCTCACATCGCGTGGAAGTCAGCAGTACCGCTCTCTCACCGTTCCCGAACTCACACAACAGATGTTCGATGCAAAGAACATGATGGCCGCATGCGATCCGCGCCATGGTCGCTACCTGACCGTGGCGGCGATTTTCCGCGGTCGCATGAGCATGAAGGAGGTCGACGAACAGATGCTTAATGTTCAAAACAAAAACTCTTCCTATTTTGTGGAATGGATCCCAAACAATGTTAAGACTGCTGTGTGTGACATCCCTCCTCGAGGCGTCAAAATGGCAGCAACTTTCATTGGAAACTCAACAGCTATCCAAGAGCTATTCAAGCGTATCTCAGAACAGTTCACAGGTAATTCGAATTAATGTATCTGCACTTACGTATTCCTCACAATTGTTTTCGCCTTTTTTTGCAGAACGGGAAATATTATGCATTAAAATCTTGTAAATTTATTCCGGGAAATTTTTGAGGTGATTTCAACACGTTCCATTTCAATATGTGATTTTATCACCCGCGGTGGGAGGATTGCCACTTTTCGATTACTATCATAAGCACATACAGTATTTTGCGACTCACTAATGGTTTTCTGTAAAGTGGAATGTTTCTTATCGACCATTATAAAAATATAAAAATAAAAAAGAGCCTTTCTGTTGAAGTTACGTGTATATTAGCCCAAATTTTCAATTTAATATTTTCCCTTTTTCCCTTCTGTCTATTGAGCTCTTGTTTAGCCATGTTCCGCCGCAAGGCCTTCCTTCACTGGTACACCGGCGAAGGAATGGATGAAATGGAGTTCACCGAAGCCGAATCAAACATGAATGATCTGGTTTCCGAATATCAGCAGTACCAAGAGGCAACCGCTGACGATGAGGAAGAGTACGCGGAAGAGCATGATGTCGAATAAACATTGAACTTATAGCTACCCATTTGTAACGTATTACGATTTCATTTATTGCAACATCTCGTAACTTATAAAGATAGTTCTAGTTCTTTTTCAACACCAAAACCGCCCCTAAAAACATGACAACCCAGTCAATAAACAAATGCTCTGCCCAGTCAAGATCAATACCGGCTCTCTTGAAATGGATTGGTTTTCTGTTGCGTCTCAGCACTCTTTCGGTGTAGAAAACTGCTTCATCCAACGAAGGAATTATTCTATCCATGTAGATGCCGTGCAACTTCCTCATTTGGACCGTGTACCATTCGTTGTTATCCAGGACATTGCGGACCTCGTGGAGAAAAATGTTTTTGCTTACAGAGTATTTGTTAAGGGCTCCTCCAATTCCCATTTCTAGCGCAAGTTTCACGTTATGAGACTGTTCAGCAAATAGTGGCATGTAGACAATCGGAGTAAAAGAACACAAAGCTTCTTTCAAACTGAAAAAAATTTCGTCAATAGCTTTTGCGTATTGGTCATTTTACAGTTTTTTAGATTTCTACTGCCTTAAAGGCGCAGTTCCCGATAGTGAGTTAGACTCTAGGTTAAATTATGCGATTTTGTTAGACTAGGTTAAATTATGCGATTTTCAGTCCTTCATATTGATGACAAAGGGGGGTAGCGTATAATTTTGACGCGCACTGTAAACTTGGTTACTGAGGATATATTGTTGATAAGGAAAACAGATAGTCTCTACGTTAAAAACCAACCTTTTTAATCCTCCGTGGCTGATGAAAAGTAGCGTTTTGTTATGAGCGAGGAGCTCAGCTTGTGGTGCCCATGTAGTAAGCTTTACATGATTTCCGACGTTAAGTGGTCTCTCTCCGTTATACGAAAAAACAATTCTGTAGTCCTTCAACTCGTTTAACCCATCCACTACAGCATTTAGCACGTGATCAGGGGCAAAATCCCACTTGACGAAGCTTCCAAAAGCCATGTAAATCGTACCCCTGGAAGTCGCATCTTCTACGAATTCCAAGAACTCTCCAGTCAAAACTCTCTTCACCGGGCAGTGAGATCCTATTCCGTGGAAGTCGGTACCCTCAGGAACGGGAAACTGAAATCGATCAAAGTGGTCCGTGAAGAAGATTGAGGAGCCTTTCATGTATTCCCTCCACGTAAAGTCTTCTACGCCGTAACGTTTGATGTTTGAAAGCCCGAAATTTTGAACTGAATGAAAATTAGAAAGTAGTAGTTGTTACAAACACAACGACTTAAAGCTGCTCCGCAAGTCATAAAAACATACCAAGATATCTGAGAGCAATGTATTCACTGGAATCCTGAACAAATCCATACAGACGAGAAGTAAATCGCGTTGGGTCGTAGATATCTTTGCTATCGATCGGTGGTTTCACGAACATACCAGGACGGGGAGGTCCTACACGGCCTACAGTTTATAAGGGTAAACATGTATCATCCAGATTGGAAAGTACCGAATGAGTTGATAATGTAATTCGTCATCAGCATCATGGAAGTGGAGAATAAGATGTAAGGAGTGCCTTTCGCTCTTTTGTCGTGCATATTCAGAGCAAACTGATGCACTCCGAAGAGCTCATCCGTTATCATGAGATCCCAGGTTTCGTTTGCAACAGAAAAAAACTGAAATAAATGAATTTTAAAGCAATTTTTGCAAAATATAGAAAAGCTCCTTCTTTTAATCATTTAAGACGCTCAAACTAATTATAATAGCTTGGGTTTTTAGTCATCGCACTTGGTAAGCCACAGCCAGTGATCCCGACTCGGTCCCAAAACGAGCCCCGAGCCGAGTCTCGAGCCGGCTCGAGGCTCGACTTTTGGCTCGACTTTCTCGCATTTCAAGTCGAGTCGGGATCACTGGCCACAGCGTACTCACCTTCTCTGCATGGTAGTCCAACATCAACCCAAACGCCTTATTCATGATAAAGTACACGATGCCCATAAATGACGCATTCGTATCGTCTCTCCATTGTCTCTTGCCCATATCGTTAGCCGCATCTTTGCCTACAACTTCCGCCACTTGTTCCTTAGTGATATAAATATGAACAACTTTCACTTTAGGTCCGAAGTCCTTTGGCCTTTCGTTATTGCTTGTGTCAAGGACGGTGACATCATGTCCTTCTCCAGCCAATCTAATTGATCAATAATCACAGGACAACTGATATGGCTTTGTTACCTAACAAAATATGGTTTCATACTATTGATGTGACTGGAAGAGTCATGAGCAGAGGTGACCAGAATTTTAGCAGCATTGACAGCATTCACAAAGCAGGTGATGAGCAATAGCGACGAGAGCCACATTCTGCCTCGCAAAAGTACGCACTGGATGACAGCGGTGCGCTGTACCCAATTGCAGGCCGCCCACTGAGAGATCAAACACTAAAACACGTTCTGTGTTTCGACTCATAGGATAGGGCAGAGATGTGATTGCTGCGTTCACCAAACATATATATATCTTGTACATTGTGGATCATAATCAGCTTATTTTAAGAAGTGCACGTTGTAGTACGTCATCATCGATTTCGCTTGAATGATGTACACATTGATTAGCCCAAGATCTTTAATTGTCAATTTTCCAACACGGCTCTGCGACCTCCAAACGCAGTAGTTCCAAGTCTGTTTAAGAATGAGTAGTCACAGATAGCCGGCCGGAATCCTGCAAAAGTCAAAATGATCTATGCTCGCCTTCTTCTGGTATATCGCACAAGTAGAATATGAAGAGAACTACCGGCTTACCCATTACCCCGCCGTTCCCAGTCCCCTTACACTTCAAAAACAGCAATCAACGGAATAAGTATTCATTAAGCTCATAAACAGTTACGGTCACACAATTAAAGCGCATTTTCAATGTCCGTTTTCAAGTAACTATCGATTTTTTCTGTCCAATCCGGAAGTGTGCGTGATTTTAGCCATTCTTCGCGGGTAGTTGACCGAAACTGCATAATGTCCAAGGATGCTAACAGAGAGCCTCCAAGCCACGCAGAATACAATTCCACTGGTGCTTCGCGGTGAATATAGAACTTGAGAGAGTCTCCGAGCCTGCTCAACATACTATAGCGAGCATTTTCTTGCAAGTGCCATTTAAGCTCCGCCTTCATTCTTGCCATGAACCCTGTCATTCGAGCGGCTCCTCCGACGATTGCTAAGTTTGATATTATTGAACGTCTCATGTCTATTGGAAGCTGCAATAACATATGATCACCGAAACCAGCACATGTCACATTACCCTCAACACGCAATCGAGAATTAGTTCAGGTACAGAGCGATCATCGTCGCAATGCGATGGTTTGAAGAAAATTTCGGCAGCGCCCTCCCTAAAGAGAAACGAATACTTCATACTTAAATACATTGAAATGAACTAGTCTACCGTACAATCCCTGGAATGACAATCGTATTTCGAACAAACCCAACACGGCTCTCCACTGCAACTTCAAAGTCAACTTTGTCTGCAAGGACGAAATTAGGAAACAAAGGATTTAGACAAAATACCTTCTTGAATTCTTTGTCCTCTATCTATTTTTGTTGCAAAGCACACCCTTACCGCAATATCCTCGAGAATACTCAATCGCCTCATTTCGGTTATGTCATCGTCGATGATTTTACGGTGCTCCCCATTTTCAAGTTCAATTGCACCATGCTCCTTCAGGAGGTATGCTATCTGGTCTTCGAGAAGCCGGCTGCTTACAGGAGAACATTCATAATTGTTAATCATAGTAACACCTTCATAAACCTGAAGAACGCAATCAGTCACTTCAGTCAATGTGCCAACGTAACTAACCGGTACTAGTACTGTCTCCGAGAACCCAACATCTACGACCAAGGCAGTGTTCACACTGAAGGGAATTGTATGCAATAAATGGGACGGGGCGAACAGAATAGCTGGAGGGGTGAATGTCGACGTTTCGAATAACACAGAAGCAACTCGGTTGCGCTTCTTAGTTGACGTAAGTAAGCTTTCAACTATTAGCATCCGCCTCTCCTTGACAGAACAGAGAATGTATCTGAAAGAGTGAACCATTCCAACGGAGACCTCGGAAGCAGGACTTACTTGAAGAATATTTTTCGGAAAAACAGATGCAGAAATCTGTGTTCTTCCTCATCCGTACGACCATCCGCAAAGACAGGCTGGACAGTGTCGTCATCCGGGTCAAGTACTTCGCTTCGCAGAATCTCGCGTGGGTAGTACTCTCCAGCGAATCCTATACGAGTGTACCGCAAACCCAGCTCAATCACGACGCAGGCTTTCGTGTCCAAAATGGACGGAGGAACAGGTACATACGTATCGGCACGAGGAGACGCTGACATCAGTGATGTAGATCGCCGATACGCCTGCATTATGCTGAAAAATACTGAAATGTTTTCGTATCCAGCGTCTTTTAGCTTACCTCGAGTTTACAGAAGAAGACGTTCGAGCAGGCTTCTCGGTGCCAGGCGCGACACTGGGTGATTTTGACATCTGGAAGCACAATGTCATGCAAGTGTCGCGACAGGAAACAAGCGAGAAGCAACCGGAAGATAAACATAGACCTCAATACAAATGTTTCAACAGTAGGCATCACGAACAACACTCAATAAGAAAAGCCGGGGAAGCCTCTTCTCGCAAGGGAAAATCGCAGATTTCGCGACCGAACGTGTGAAATGTATGTGACAACATTCAGATATATAAAATCAACTCGCAATAAAGTCTTCTGTATCCAACTCTGAACAATGGGTGTCCCAGGATTGTGGTCCCTCTTGGAACCAACAGGACAACCAATCACATTGGAATCGTTAGAAGGAAAGCGGCTGGCCATTGGTAAAACTGAACATTATTAATAACGTAAATATCGGACAACTAGATGTATCTCTCTGGCTTCACCAAGCGGCGGAAGGCTACCTACGGCACGAAGTCCCGCTAGGTCACGGGGCCCGGAATCCTCATCTAGCACTTCTACTTCATCGAATATCTAAGCTACTCTATTACAAAGTTCGCCCCGTCTTCGTGTTTGATGGTGATAGCGTTCCAGTCTTCAAGCAACATATTTTGGTATGCGTTATCAACTATCCTAGGGCTGTATGCTAATTATATATTTTTAGAGAGAACGCCGTCTGAAACAGCATGTAGAAGAGTTAACAATTAGTCGCGATCAACGGCGAATGTTATCAAATATTGCTCAGAGTCAGTCGAAAACGGCTCCGAAGCACATCTCACGGAAAGCTACAACTGAGAAGAAAGATCTTTTTGCCTTACCTTCCACAAGTACCGCAAATATAGAACAGTTCGTTATATTTACCGACTTCTACATTAATTGTTTGTTTTTCAGGACTTCTGGAAACGATCCATCCGATCTTGGAACATTCGCGGACTCCCTGTCAGCAGACGACCGAATCAGGCTTCTCTTGGACTCGAGAGAGCGCGCAAGAAACGAGCGCTTGACACCCGCACAGATTCCAGAAGACTCTGACGATTTCAGTCGTTTCCAGATACAGCGGTTGTTGCAAAGAAGCAAGATAACCTCACAACTTGATATGGTAGGTATATGTAGTGGGGACAGTCGTATGCACTATTTATTTAGCTCTGTAAGGAAAAGAAACAGCAATACGCAATGCCACTGACCAAGAGTGAAGCAAGTCGGGTAATGTTCGATGGAGGAAATAGAGGTCATATGCTAACCAGGCACGATGATATTGAGGTAGGAGATTCGGTCAGTATTGCGTTTGACGTGAGCAACCTTGTTTAAGATCATTAATTTTGAAAAGGAAGACCGAAATCGTGTCCTGAAAGAAAGCATTACCTGGCCAGCACTACTGAATCAAATGAGAGAGGAATACGAAGGAATTCGGAGTCCCCATGTCATTCTGGCATCCACCACAAAGAATGTTTACCATCTGACCATAAGACCAGACGAGGATTCGGATGAACAGGACGATGCCTTCCAAGAAGCTATTCTCCTTTCTTTATGTGAAGAGTCCTACGGTAAAGGGAGCCGTGATAGACTGAATGAATCCTCGGAAGAACACTCACCAAAACGAAACACTGAAGTTACGACAGAGAGCAGTAGTTTTCCATACCCATTTCCAATATCACGAACCGTTTCAGGACCTATGGACATGGATTCCGATTCTTGGGATTCCGATGATTTTGTTGATGTTGCGGAGCCCTGCTTATCGAAAGTGGTTTCTGCCTTGCCGTCCTTCTCCAACTCACTGCCTTCTACATCTCGGATTTCTCAAAAAAACGAAGAGGATGGTGTTTACGCAGATTGTCAGAAGCTTTTAAAACTTTGTGGGATCCCGTACGTTCTCGCGCCCGGCGAAGCAGAAGCACAATGCGCGGAATTAGAGCAGCTGGGACTCGTGGATGGTGTTGTTACAGATGACTCGGACATTTGGTTGTTTGGGGGTAAAACCGTCTATCGGAATATGTTTCATCGGAAGAAACGTGTTCATAAGTACAACAGTTCAACGGTCAAGGATGTATTTGGCTTAACACGTGCTGAATTTATCCAATTGGCTATGCTCTCCGGAGGCGATTATTCCCGCGGATTTGATGGAGTTGGCATAGTTACTGCACTGGAACTGATAGCTGAATTCTCTAATAAGGACGGCTCCGCTACTGTATGCTACATTCCCAGTACTCGTGTAATTTATCGTGTTTCAGGCGATCGATGTATTGAATAGGATCCGGGAATGGTTAGACGCAAAAGAGAAATGCAGCGAAAAGAATTTTATAGAATCGAAGACAAGGTGTAAGCTTCGTAGATACTTGGAAACAAACAATAATCGGGAGGTCCTCGACAAGGTTTGTTTTATTTTTATATTATGCGTCAATTGTCTAACGTTTTTCAGTTTCCAAATCGTAATGTCCTCGAAGCATATTCAAACCCATTGGTTGACCGTTCAGAGGAGCGCTTTAATTGGGGAACTACTTGTTTCGAACCAATGTACAAGTTTGTCTGGCAGAAGCTCGGTTGGGATGAGTCTAAAGTACGTTCTGCAACGAATAAGGCATTCGAACGATGGTCAGAATTCTTGAAAAGCGATGTTCGACGTTACCAGACAAGAATAACGGCATTCATGGAGCAGCCTCTGGAAAAGCTTGCTGCGGAACAACGATTAACGCCTTCTTCGAGAGCGGTCGCCGCCTTAAGAAAATTACTGGAACGAAAAGGTATGTACTGCTTTTCTCAATTTGAAGGGAACTTTTGTCTATTCCACATTTTATTATCACATTTTCACCTGTAGATTCGCGTAATTCATGTGATGACATTTCTAGGAGCCACGCTTTCGGAAATGCTTCTTCCTCAACCGAAATCGAAAGCCAATGAATCTGAAGACGCAAACGATTCATTTAACGAAAGTGAAGATGACTGGATGTTGTCACAGCCGTCGCCTTCTTTCGTTTCCACAAACGATGAACCTTCCTTACCATCTAATGGATGCTCCGACCAGGACATGGTCCTGATCGGCAACAAAAAATTCGCTGTGAGCACAGTTCGGGAACTCCGTGATGCTTTACGAAATTTGAATAGTGCATCTGCAGTTGAGGTGCCATCAAACGTCCAACCGATGATGTTCCGAACGAGAAAGAAGACAAAAAGGCGCGGTCCGGTGGAGAAGAAAAAGCGATTTGAGGATGAGGCGGAGTTGAAGCTTTCCGAATCCGATTCGGATGATTAGTGTTGTACTATTGTTTATGAGAGAGTGTAACTTTTTACGCTGGAGTTGTACTGGGCATTGAAGAACATGAGTGGTTTTTTGCCATTTTTGTCTACATTTGTCCTCGTTCAAATTAACATATGCATGAGGTAGTTTGCCAGAGGTAGTTGTCCATTAGGTCAAATCATCAAACAAGCATATTTGTAAGTTTCCAGAAAAATTGTCGCAACATTACGGGAAGGCGTCCATCACGGGTACCTTCATAGGGGGTATATTTATTGTGCCTTTTTTCTGTTCTTGAGCTATCTTCAGATTTATTGGAATAGGATTTGAGCAGAATAGGTTTTCTCATATAATAATAATTTCAACAAACGACAACAAGAGATGATCATCATTATATTACATAAACTGCGCTTTAAGGCAATCTTTCGGGATTTGAGAGTTTGTCTGACTATGTCTTCCATTGAGCTAGTTAAAGGAAAGGAATATGGTGCACACGAAGCATGACTGGAGACGAAATTTCACCACCTATCGAACGGCAATTCTTTGGAGGCGTCCTGTGAAGACTGTTGGGTTTGCTGTGACACTTGAGATTGCATCTGCAGAGGGACCGGGTGTGCGAGCTGCTGTGAGCCGTGGGTCATTGCACAGACGTCGTTTTCGCTTTGAATGCCGTTAGCGGAGTACGGCGGAAGGGTGTATTCGAAGTTGGGCATATACTCGCCTTGTTGACACTGATTGGCGGCGATCAGCAGGGTAGGGTCCATCTGAAACTAAATTGCTGTAGAAAAATGAAGTCGTGTGGGAAAACGTTTACTGTAAATAAAAGTACGGTTCATTTATCGCAATTACTGTAAATCACAGATTGTTTCCTTCCGTGGCGATTCAATGTAGAACTATGTCAGCTTGTAGGTTGAAGTGAATTTATCAAAACAGATGTAAGCCCATGAACGGAGCAATTCAGGATCCACCAACCCGTGGAAATTAAAACGAACAGATCAATATGTTCCCATCATATTGATTCGAATAAGCTTAATTGGCTTTGACACAAATTAAAGGGCAGATCAATGTTACACGTGTACTTTTGGGTTGCTCCTCAGTTTGGTTATGTTGCTATGTTTTCCATATTTCTCGAAGATTACTCGATCATTTGTGCCCGGTAAGAAAAACTTCCGCGTACCTGTTGATGATACGAGGGAACGGGTTGATTGAGCACTAGTTCGTTTTGAGCAGAAGCGGGGGGAATGTTGAAATGAGACTGTTTGGAAGGCGACTGCTGCGAATGCAAAGTGTTGTCGTTGCTAGCGCCACAGTGGATGGCATAGTCGGGAGACGCCGTAAGGTGATGCATATGTTGTTGCTGAAGAGGGGATGGTGACTTTCGAGCGCTCTATGCACAACTCTGTCATACCTGCTGTAATCGGTTGTTTCCGTGTTGGAAGTGGTTAAGGTGTAGACCGATATCACTGCCGATCATCGTGTTCAGTAACGGAATGCGGACATTTAAAGTAGTTGAAGAAGCTGTCGAGGCACCCATTGGTGAGTGCATACCACCGTTTTGCATAATAGACTGTGCCTGACTATATGCGATCTAAAATGAGAGTTCGTGTAGCCGGGTATTCTTTCAGAAATCGTGGAAATCAAATGGACACTTTAGCTTTCGATCTTGGAACGAGACAAGACCCACGTCGAACACTAATTGAAACATGCACTTGAAAAACATACAATTGAAACATTACTGCACTTCAGTTTTATTGAAGTGTTTCACAGATATTGTTTGGTTTGGCCACTACATGACATATTTCTACCTGAAAGGTCACTTGTTCAGAATCTAGTAACTGTTTTATATCTTTTTCCTTCCTTTTTCAACAAGCAACAGTGAAGTCGACGATTGGTTAGATGTAAAGACAGGTGAAAAGCTGCCAAAAAATACTACCAACTCATATGTTTATATCACCGTAATCATGATCCACCTACATCAGATTTGGTATCTAGCAGATGTCCTCCAAACATAGAAGAGTCCTCGAACTGGGACAGAAGATGTGATGCCTGTCGAGAACGGAGATCAAGTTGGTTCAGATCAAGATGGTTCAGCGATTGGTCTATCATGTCGCCGGTGCAGATAGCCTGCATCAGAATGCTGTTGTTGTTGTTGACGAGCGAGTCAAGGCCTTGAGTGTCAAGCAAGTCGAATTGATGGTCACTCGGCGGTCCAAGAAGTACGTTCTAAACGGGGCACTGGAGAAATCGTTTCGCGCATTTACTAACGGCATTTAGAGGCTGATGTAAACTGTGGTGGTTGAGGGGCATTTGCCCGCTGCAACCTGAGGCCGTCGTCGTTGGCATGCAAAGGGGAATAGTTGACATTGACGATGAGGTCGCCGACATATTAGCAGCGCCGTTATGAGATGCTGCTGCAGCGGTCGCGGCATGGATACTCCCCTTAGACTTTTTCTTCGACTGTGTTGTGGTAATCAACGCCGAAGAAGCGCTGGTTGAAGCAGTTCCGTTTGCCTCTTCGGCTTCCAGCTGCAATTTCCACCTTACAGATAAAGAAGGATATGATATTTTTCAAACGCAAAAAAATAAATCGTATATGACTGTTTGTCGCCTAAATGAGATTGTCATAGAAACTCAATACTTTATTGACTGATAGCAAATTTCTGCGGTTCTGTATTTTTACGAATTTAGCCTTTACCAAGATGCTCAGAAACGCCGTGAGCCACGGTTTCCCTGTAATATGCAGTTTGATAGCTTTTTGTACAGAATTTGAGTTATACTAAGAGGGATGATCAACAAGGGTACATGTATGTATACAAAGAACGAGAGTTCCGCAATACCTTCTTCATTTTTCGCTCTGGCAAAAAGACTAAAAAAACTGACCAACTTCCTTTTCGCCGCCGTCGCGTACGTTAACTGCCGTAGATCGCTGTCTTGTATTGCGGAACTCTCGTTCTTTCGCAGATGCATCTCCTTGTGGCATTTCAGCGAATTCTTCCACTTAAACGTCATTTGGCAAACGGGACACACAAACGGTTTCGCGTCGCTGTGGATCCGTTTATGATTCCAAAGGGTCGAGCGTCTGTTGAATCGCGATTTGCATACCTAACAGAGCGCAAGCTGTAAATCACAGCTCGGTGAACCATCACTCACATCACATTCGAACGGTTTCTGTCCAGTGTGCGAGTTCTGATGTTCCTCGAGCTCCATCTTCGAGCCAAACCGTGATGGACACAAGTTGCATGGGTACGGACGTTTACGATCAGCTGTAAGAGTATGATCTAAATAACAATGGAAATACTACGAATTAAGTTTTTTTTCTTGTAAAGAAAGAGAGAATATCAATAGTAGAAAATCTTCACTAGTTTGGATTCCAGAAGTCTTTGAGAAACATGATGCGAGGGGAACTTGCACATCTTTGCAAGCCCGACATCTTTACCGAAATTGGTCATACGCTAACAGGAGACACATTAAAATATACGTATTATAACAGATATTGAACAATTTAAAAATGGCCACTCAATATTTTTGTACTTACTTTTTGTCCATTTTTCCCAAGTGGACATCTTCTATTCGCGCGTACTTCTCACTTTACTCGCAACACACTTCCACTCAACCACAAGGCACATATCCCTAATTCGCGCGTACTCATAAGTTACATGCCGCCCCCTGGATGTCTGCTGACCTAAGCATAAAATCAAACAGTCGGGTCACTGCCGGTGATGTAACCGTCGCCAGATAAGCGGCCCCGTGAAAGTGCGCCATGGATTAGAGCACCTCCTCCAGCTTAACGAGAAAATCCACTCGAAAAAAAGATACTAATTGCATTGCACAATTCTAAAAGGGATCGCTCACTTTTAGACGAGCTGTTCGCCGATTTCCGCGAGGCGGTCGTCGATTGCGTCAAGTGGATTGCCGCACTGCCATTCGCCGCCGTGGCCATTGGCACCGTCGTTGCTGTTACCGTACTCATATCGAAGAGGCTTTCATCATAGAGGTGTTCCGATTTCTCCGACGAACACGACGACGATGACGTAGATTCTGAAAATGTCTCGTGAAGAGATCTCAAGGAACTGAATGACTGTCACTGTGAACAGGTAGAAAAATTGTTTCCATTTTTATTTGATACGATTCTCTTATTTGTCGCCAATAGTTCTCGATGCTTACCTATATGTAAAGAGCGCAACACCATGAGATAAATTTTAGCAGTACATACATGATGATTTTCGAAGTACACAGTGAAGTATCTTGGCTAAAGCTGTTCTCCTGCAGTAATACTGTAATTGTACTGTACACCTTAGCTGCCTATTCCTTACAATACACGTCTCGATTTTGAGTTTCTTTGGGTTTAATTGTTGAACAAAGTACAAAAAAGAACGCTTGTAAAGAACAGCTAATATTGTACAATATGCATTCCATAAGCTTCCAATCGACGCCACCCGCACGATGAATCTTTACTTTTCAGTTGCACAATCAATTTGTCACGGCTTGCAGAAATTGCGGCGACAGGCGCGCGTCCGGCGCCCTCATAAGTGGGGACAAATCGGCCGTGGTGGTCAAGATCAAAACGCGCGATAATCTTGGCGTTTGAGTAAATTGACCTAGATTTACCATTTAAAGACCAAATCAGATGAATTTCGCGATAAACTTTGCAAGATTTGAAAAAGATGATTTTGAGGGAATTTGGTTAAACACACAGATAGATATACAACCTCTTTAGAAAGATAAATTATGTCTTTTACTTAATACGGGTGCCGCGGAACGGAGTTGCATGAATCTTAATCACTGAAATATCACGGACTTTCTAAAGAGGTTCTCAGAACAGTGAGCTGAGCTGTGAAGGGTAGTAGTTAAGTCAACCTTCCACCCATTTCTCGCTTACTCGAAGATAGTATGTGCAGCAGGCCTACAAAGTGCGAACAAGAAAGAAGGATGGACACTACAAGGAAGAACGGAAGAAGTTCAGAGTTCGAGAGTTTAATCTTCCCCTATATAAAGTTGAAATGAACTGCTCAGAGCAAAGTGAAGTTGAACAAACTACATATCCCCTCTGGGCCCCTCCGGTAGGGTACTTCTTCATTTCCTTCATTTTTTTCGGTGGCAACTCCACTTTTCAGACACTTTTCAGATGGTGACATTTCTTTAAACCCCTGACTTGTTCGTTGTTTTTTCGGGCTAACACCAAAACACTTACCAGTCTTGATCATCTTCGGCGGAGACATTCCGGAATCCAAATCGACCTCGGTCTTGATAGGGTAATCGCCGAAGTGGTGCTGGTGATGCAGGTGATGGATATGTTGGTGTACTTCCATTGGAGGTGGTTGCAAGATGGAAGTGGAGCGGCAAGAATAAGAGAAGGGAGGCGGAATCGTGTTCAGCAGCAGCGAGTCATAGGGCGCTGTTGGAACTGCTGAGGGTAAAGTGAATCTGCAGGGTAAGCGAAATCTGTAATCGATCGATGAAGTTGGAGGAAAGCTGGTGCTAGATCAGAAATTACAAATCGCCTCCGGCGCAGATAAGATCGGTGAAAGTGAGAAAGCGTCACATATGATTCCAAAACACGATAGACAGCAGTGGAAGCCGCCAGACACCACAACAATCGATAAGCGAGCGAAGACTGGCATGCCCGAAATACCGTAAGTGTTCACCACGGCGATAGCTACAGTAGCCGCCTAGCGAGATGAAGACAAAACAAAGTGCGTCATGCGATCACGGTCAAAAGTGAAGGGCAGACAGTGCGTGTGGAACGCCGCCGCTACCACGGTTCCAGGGTCTCTACAGCGAGCCATCGATGTTGTAGAAAGTTGCAAGCTACTTCTCGTCGGCGGAAATGATCGCGACCGCCCGAGGGCAGCTCTGATGGCGGCGGCGGCGGTGACGGAGTTGCGCAACCGGCCAACCTCTCCGCCCCTCGAACCTCCCGCGCCGCCACTCAAGAAGGAAACGGGGGAGCCGGTCCTCCCGTCCTATGACCCCTCAAGGCGGTTGATGGTATCAGTGATAGCTGCCTTCTCGCGGCAACGGCGGCGCTTCGCCAATTAATCAAATGTGACGAAGCCCGTTGCGCGCGCGAAGACGGGTTCGCGGTGCCTCGAGACACACTACTGTATGTATGCGCGTAGCAGCGGAGGAAAGGGAAATGCGAGGACAGCCGACGAGAAGAAACCGGTGAGAAAAAGGCGATCATGATCAGCGTTGGTGACCCTGCACCACCATCACCACACAGGTAATCGCCCGCCGCCATCTTGGAAAGACGTCTCAATTAGAAAAGAGGTGCGCAAACAGATGATGATAGCGGTTTTGGGAAGTACGAAAGAAAAGGCCCCTTCGAAGCTTTATGGGAGAAACTTTCATAAATTTTAGTTTCCAAACACTTCGATAAGAAGGGGACAAAAATGTTATGGAGTGCACAGATGGGGTATAACTCTAGGCAAACTCTTCAAATGATATATATTAAGTTGCGGTGGTGCCTTAAAAATGGACGTTATGGGCGTGATATCATGCCATCCCGATGCGGGCAAAAAATATTTGGTCAAATTATGCAAACAATAAAGAATATTTGGAATATTGTCGTGGGCAAAAAATATGTGTTTGGTTAGTAGCGATTCCTGGACACAGATTTATAATGAGTGAGAAGTAAATATATCAGTGAACATCAAAATTTCTAAAATGGTGTAGACTCTTTCAAAACAAGACATTCAAAAAACAATATGTTGATTGCCTACACAACTGCAGTGTTTTCTCTTGCCTATTTTTGTTTTGTTTCTCAAACAATACACCGACTCAATACACCGAACCTTCTAGCATTAAAACCTTCTGTCGCTTTCTCTTTTAATGTGACAAACTCATAACGAACGTAGGGCATATGAGATGTATTTCTTGATGTTTAACTGAACATCACATGCTGACATTTTATGCGTAGATTCCTAAGCATACAAAGTGAGTAAAGCAGTCATTTGAAGAATGGTACAATACACAAGAACGTTACATGGGGTCCACAGATGTTGACCAAACGCGGATTCCAAAATAATTCAAAACCCTCTGACTTTCCTTTTTTCGTTTGGGGAATCCCCTATGACGTTTCTAGTTTACACAGGGTGAAAATTATTGCCACTTGGTTGCTGCTGGTGGTCAGCTCATTAAACTCCGTTGTAACGTTCGCACTGTTTACTACAACAGACATGCCTGCGCGTCATGAACCTCGTGGAGGGGGAGGAGCACGCGTAAATCAGGCGGAAAAAAACGCTTTTTACAATTACTACTTTCTCGGCAATTACACAAATGTCGCGGGTGCGGGGAGAGAACACGCAAACATATTACATCCACATCCCGTCCCGGGGCGTTTTGTAATCCGCGCCCCGAGAGAGGAGATTCTTACAGCACAGTCTTCGTGCTGTGCTGCCGAAGGAGCGTCGCGCCTTCGCTTGCTCCTGCATGCGTGTCTCCCGTCCATCCACTAATGAAGAACTGTATGTTGGCTGCTGGTCGCAAAGCGTAACTTATGGCCCTGTTTAGTTTATCGCTGTCGAGCTTCGTGTCTCTTTACTCGCGAGGGGCGACCGTATACGCGAGGGGAGGCGCGGCTACAGTATCCACGGAGAGTCACTCCCAATAAGGCGCGAGTCCAGTGGAAGAGGCGAGGCTGAAGCGCAGCGGGAGGCGCGCGGCACATTATTACAGCGGAGTAGAGAGCGAGATGGCGAACGATGAATTTGCCGTAGGGACGCTTCGAAGCGGCGGCGGCGACGACGCCTATTCGCCGCCCAGAGGCACGCCATAGATTATTGTAGTGGGCGTGCTCGCCGATTCTCGCACGTCGCCGGCTCATCGCCGCCGGTGCTGCTTCCTTGTGCCCAACTCTTGCCCGAAGGGGATTTGCGGCGGCGAGAGTGAAGGAGCGCGAGGCCCCTCGCGAATCCTCCTCCCACACACGCGCCTGTCGACGACGATTGGAGGTGAAAGCAAATAGCGCCGCCACCCGATCGGAGCTACTAGAGGAGCGCCGCGAGACTTGCGAAAGCCGCTCAGGCGCGGTTTCTCCTACAGATCGCCGAGGGGCGGCAGTGGCCCAATCGATCGGCTAGATCTTCACCCGTCGCCGCGGCGGCGATAACGATGATCCAATGCGTCTTGAGGACAACACTCTCGAGGGAACTAGTCGTGGCGGAAAGGGCAAATCCAGTTGTCCTGTTAGAACGCGACTAATTTTGAGGGTTCTCCAGAGCAAAGCAGGGTGAACGGTTGAAGAGTTTCGGCCCTTGGCTGATGTGACAATATTCAAAATTGCCTTGATTGATCGAACGGTGGGCCGCCGTCCGCCCCGAGGCGACCCTTTACGGCCATCACTCATCAAAGATACACAGGTTGCTGCCATCGGCCGGACAGCTGCCTGTGCTGGCCAGAAGTAGCAGCAGCGTTGATGAGAGGCCCAACAGTTGTCCTACGTTCGCGCGCCTCCGCGGTGGACAGTTGCACTAAAGCGGGCCGCAATCGGGAGTATAATATATTGCGGGCTGAGAGTCGTGGAACGAGGCGTCGGGTCATAAAAACTGAGGGATACGGCAGCAAATCCGTAGGGCTGCTGTCCAATCTGCAAGAACATAAGAAGGGTACCAGGAGTTCCTCATGGCTGTTGTGGTCGGACATAAATTTCATAAGATTGAGTGAGTCAAAGGGGCTGTCAACTAACTTGAGCGTCAATTTCCGTCAGTAAGATGAGAATTGAAAATAAATATGTGTCCGGCGTTAGAGTCGGCAATTTCTGCAAACAAAAAATCCGGTGATTATCTGTTAGTCGGGAATTTAATCTGTGAATTTGTTGTTCTCCAACTGAGGGATACGATATTCAAAAGTAGAGAATTCGAACAAAAAATGTGAGCAAAAGACTTGAAATCTACCCTAAAAGAAATCAGTGGTTTATGGTAATCGATACCGTACATTGATAGTATCACTGTCAGAGATGAGTGCTGATCCCGGTTTTTGAACGGTTTTTGTCGCGAGTTTCGGGTCTGGACACATCTTTCATCGCTTTCGTCTTTGAATTGTCCTTCTTCTAGAAGAAATGCCGGACTAATTCATCCATTCGATAAGAATTGACAGATCCAAAATTACAAATCGTCTTTTTCAAAAAGCCATGATACGCCTTTATTTAACTGAAGCCCTTTTAGCCGTTGAAAATCCGGCCTATCTGCTGCCATGTCCAGTGATTGCCGTTTCACGATTATAACTTCGTATCACATTAACCGAATGGGTTTACCCCCAATTTATGTGCACTCGATTATCGTCACAGTACTCGTTTTGGATCGGTGGCTTCTTATCTTTTGCATATTGAGTTACCACCAACCACTGCGTTAACAGTTAACTGTCTTTGTATCACTTTCCCAGATCCTCCCGCTCTCATTTAATCGTTCCGCTGTCATTCTCCGGACTCCACTGCGGCTACCTTCACCCCATTCTGAACTTCTTCCTCCCCCTTAATTGCCCACATTGGCCGCAAAATCCTCGAACCAAACGCCTCGCAGATCAGAGCTCTTTTCGCGACAGCGCAAAATGTATACTGTATGAAGCGCCACTAATTTACCGCACTGTCACCTCACCGGCTGTTTAGCTGACTCGCCGCCACTCAAATAAATTTCCCCTTTTTCGAACGGCGGTAGCCGACCCGCGACAGCTGCTCCCTCTTCCGCCGAGGCGGCATCGTTTTCGCGCACACAATTGAAAGCGAAAGTTTCTAACCTGCCCGCAGGGTAGGTTAGCGATGTCCGTAGGGCGCGACAAAACCGGACTGGTTTGGGTAACCGCACCGCCGCAATCGCTCCCAAATTTCGATTGCCTGATTTGCCTTTCGCTCGCGCTCCTGACACAACTGATCTTTATTAATTTGTGTGCTAATCGAGTGCGCTAAGTGGGAGAAACAAGTTTGGAGACGGCGGTACGATGTCAAGCGAAGCCACCGTCGACGGGACAAGCAAAAGTGACACCGCACAAAAAACGGAACAAGTTGCGATCGTTCCAAAAAAGCCGAGAACTAAGGGCACCGGGGAAGACAAGAAAAAATGTCCTTAGAGAGCGGGTGATGAAGATACGTAGAGTGTCGCCGCAAGATTGGTCAACCCAGGTCAATGTCAAATTATTCAAATAATCATCCAAGCGCGCGTCCACTAATTAATTGCAGTACAATCGGCGATCAGTAGTACCCGCATGTTGAGTTTCGAGTTGCGTCGAGAAACCCCCTGAATAAATGTTCCACTCACATCGATTTTTAGATGATTAATGGCTGCAACTATCTCACAGGAATGGTTTTCTTTCCGCTGTAGAGCTCGTAATCGCGTGTTCTTTCGATTAGATACTTAAGTTTAGCAAATCTTTTGACGTTACGTTACGTTTTTAGTTACGTTCAGTTCAGTTCGGCCAGGCTCTAAAGTATTCTCCTGCTTTTCAGAGTGCTTTTCAGGCTCATCAAAAGTTCAACCACAGTTTTAAGATAGTTTTAAAGTTCAACAAATGTTTTGGAGTTCGAAAAACAACTTATATTTGTTACTGACTTCAGCAATCAGCAACTGTATTACGCTTGATCTGTTTACATTACTTCATGAAGTGCAATCATATCAAATCAGAAAAATGGAGTTAAATGTGTATATTTCCTGAAACGTTGAAAAGTCCTTGACCCACTTTGTGTCCAGTAACAGCTTCAATCAAAAAATTCACATGAAAAAAATTACGCGCAAAAATCGTCGCGTCTGAAGATAGGCAGAATTGGCGCACAAAAAATGCACAATACCACGCTTTATGCTATGTGATCTTGAACAATAGGTTTTTGATGATAAATCTCAATTATCTAAACGTGATGGGTTTGGCAAAATCGCACTAGCAGGATGACACCTCGTGTTTGCGACATGTTGTATCCGAAAAACGGCATAAACTATCAAAAACCGTCCGGAGTTCTCATTGGATAGGATTTAGAAACTCAGCTGCTCCAAGTCAATTCCTCCCTAGAGCATATAGTAGAAACCATATGGTCACAGCGGCCAATTAATATTTACAATGTCAAAACTTCGGCGACACCACATGTCAGAGGACGCACGAATTGGCGGCGCTCGGATGGCGGAATCGGAGACTGTATGCAAAAGACGTTTTTTTTTTCTTTTATCGGCGTGCAGATCGCTGCTTGGAGAGGGGAAACAATCGTAAGTGCGGCTTGTCAGCGAGAAAGTGTTTTATTTTGGATGGCACGATCTTATGCATTTCCTGTTGATGACCGTTGATGAACTCACCGGTCATTATCGAGGGTGTGCTTTTGGCAAATGCACTTTACAGTTTGCCCAGGGTGACTCAATATTTCTAACACAACAATCCTTAGTTATGTCAATTTCAAATGCACTAAGAAAGAATAATCTTAAGTTCTCCACTTACTAATCTTAATGCCACATTTTCTCCAATATAAACTCTAAAACAACATTGATCGCTTATGCCGTTGCTCCAGTCCATCTACGGTAAGTTTCCGAGTGGGTGAAGCGTTCGCGCGATACGCGAAGCGATTGATCACTCGAGACGGTCGGGAAGAATGGCGAGACGATTAACGCAATTAATCACGCTGCCTGGTTGATCAAAATCAAAAAGTTCGATCAAAAAGCCTCGTTCTTTTTCATATTGGGTAAATGAAGAAGGACTGACCTACTGTGGGACGAATTGACCATCTGAGCAAGCAATATTTAAACTGTGAATGATTCAAAAGACGAAGAGCTCATATTGATAATCCTACAAAAGCAGAGCTGTCCTTGACGCAAAAATAGTGCTCAATGGTAGTCTAACAAACGTATGGCTTAAAGAAAAAATCCAACGTGGACGCGAATCTTAAACAGTGGTGAGTGGTCGAAACTCGTAGTGATCTCTGACTCCTCGTGAAACAGTAGCGCACACAATGGTTCTTTGAAGATATGTGATGTGAGGGTGGATGGCGGCTATCGGTAAGCTCCGTGTGCGCTTATAGTAAATAGTTGAAGTGCGCAAGAAGTCGTAAAAAGTCAAATACTTGAAACGAATTTCTTAAGTACGGTCAGCGGTAGTGGCGAAATAGAACGCGCGCGGGAGAGGGATGCGCCAATATGAGTACACCGGGAACAGTGCTGAGGCAACCGAGCAAACAGAAACGCTTTAGCTCTTTACCCGAGAACTATAAATGTATTATGAGAAGGGATAACATACGCGCACGCTGTTGAAATCTGATCTTTAACCTTTGACGAAAGGAAAGGGAAGTGCAAGGAGACATTCCATCTCCAGACTGAAAAATTAGTATTCCGGAATGTGCTTATATAGAGGTGCTTTTACTGATCGCTGCTATGCAAAGTCACGAAAGGGTTGATGAACAAGCAAGGATAAACATTCTTCCCTACTGCTGTCAAAAGACCGTCTCACGCCTCGTTATTTTTCTCCACCCCACACTTCAAGTGCTGCTCATCATTTACATTTATTTATTTTTGAGCCTACGAAGTGTGGAGCCGAACAGTTATACCTCTCATATAGCGTGGTGTCGCGCACGTCACGGTTCCACATGCATGTAGAACTAACAGGTTGTCAATGCTGACACGGAACATGAGGAAAATCTGAAAGGAAGACTGGAAGTATATTCATCCGAAAAGTTCATGAGCACGATCCGCCACAACTTTGCATTTATAAAAGCAAGGTCTTATCATTAATTATCAAATGGAAAACGAGTGGTTCTTTAGCCAACCACACTTAATGTAATCAGAAAATGTGATGTTTCGAGAGAAATCCGTAACATGTCATCAATAATTCAGTAAAAATGTACAACTCAAGGGTGGCACCGCGAAATGTTGCAAATGAATTAAATTTCGACCAATTTATTAACCGTAATTAAATAACATAACTGGACAAGTGAAGTAACTAAAGGTGGTGCACCACACTTCAAGGGGCGGTAAGTTAATGAGAGGAACCAGTGTCCGAAGTAGGAATGCTGTTGAGAAGGCGACCAGATTGTTCGTCGACAAACCACGTGACAGGGTTGCGAACGGGCTGGACCAATGCACATGGATACTGCGGATCCTTGTCCCCGACAACTGCCTACAATTCACATACCTGTTATTTCGATCATTGGAAAACCATGTACAGCGAAGAAGACTTTACATGTAAAAAGATCACTCATTACCTTGATGACAGCTTCTTTGCCAGCTCCAGTAGCGATGAAAGCGACTTGTTTTGCGTTGTTGATCACAGGAAGAGTTACCGTAACCCTACGCGGTGGTGGCTTTGGGGAATCTTCAATGGGAGCTACCCAAAGCGACTCTTCCTGAAGAAGTGGATGTCCGGGGAAGAGCGAGCAGGTGTGGCCGTCGGGACCCATTCCAAGAAGAAGTAGATCAAAGATTGGCCACGGTCCGTCGGTGGGTGGTTTCCATGACAACAAAATTTTTTCGTACTCGTCAGCACACTTTCCCGCTAAACTGGTGATCTGAACTTCTCCCTTCTTCATCCCTTCTTCGCATACCATCAGCGTAATTAACGAATGGAGCGAAATTGCGCTTTAGCTCTTCTGGCAAGAGACGGAGATACGCTCCAGTGTTGGAATCGTCCGAATCGGTTGGAACGAGTCGTTCATCAACGGCAAACAGGTGAATTTTACTCAGCGGGTAATCAACATCCTTCTCCTTAATCGTCTTAAAAACTTCACACACGAGTCTGGGCATTGAGCCTCCTGAACGGGTCGAAGAACTTAAAACCGATCGAAAGCGCTACGAGCTGTACCTGATACACCGATAATCATCATATTTTGTTCTGCCAAAGAAGCCGTTTTGATCTCTCGAATGAGGAACTGACGAAACTTCGCGTGGAGGTCATCAACTGACACCGCCTTCACGACGACTGGCACCAGATCCATCTGACAACTGAACGAATTTTTGCGAGTTATACTAATGTACAAATACAGAAGAAGTATGACACTGGCTCCAAACAGGATGACAGAGAAACATTGATGGAGCAATTTTATAAGTTATCTCGGAACAAAAACCTTTAACAACGAACCGTATAACAACAATCTTCAGTATTCCTCCGTTTGTAACGCAATTAAAACGTCCGTCACTATTTCATTTGCGATGTCGGGACGTAGAAGTTCTTTAGGCTGGAAAACAAAACTTTATTAACTTACGGGATATAATAAAAACAAAGGTTGACCGAAACATTCTAGCACCACGCCAATTTAGATTCGATGGAAACTTTTGGACTACAATGTCTATCCTAGCTGAACCAGGTAAAAGCAAAAAGAACCTACCTCATAATCAGTGGAAGCTTCATACGCTTTGATGATGCTGGTTTCAAACAAGGGCACAGCATTCTGAGCGAGTACCTTGATGCAGTTCGCGACTTTGACGATATCCAGCCGGTGATTCGACGGAATAACTTCTTCCAGGTTTTGAACATACCCACCACTATTTCCGTGTGCTTCTGACGGCAGCTGTGACACGAAAATATTTCCATTACAGCCAATAATGACTGAAACTCCACAAGGTAGAGTGTGAAAGTGCTGCTTCCGACGCTTCACGAGATAAGCAGGAGCTTGAACAAGGACACCTTGCGGTAGTTTACCGTATCGCAAATTTCGTGTGTGCAACGAAAGGGACCCGTCGTGGAATGTCGTCTGAACCTCAGCCTAAACACATTACATCTGTGAAAGCAGCTTATCTCCTTGTGTGTAACAAAGACCATCTCAATGAAGAAGAAAAAAATTACAAAAACATACGCTGATGAGGTCGCCCTCCTTGAGATACTCCCGCATAGCCATTTCGTCTTCAGCAGACTTCCTCCGCAGTTCGCCTCCCCGCAAATTAATGGAACTCAAAAGCAAGGCACTGTCCAAGCGACTATTTGTGTCGACTTTCCAACGACGCTGCTGCACAGAAGTGATTCGCCCGATTACCACATCTCCGACTTCGCCTACGTATCTTGACTTCACAGGCTTCACGCTAACAAGCTTGCTAACTTGATGAACAGTTCCAGCAACTGCGGCTTTCACGGTTTCATTGTCCAAGAAAGTTCCATGGCCACTGAAATGCAGAAATTGTACGACATCACGCACATTTTTAAACATGCCGTAAGAATCCCTGACCTTCACATATCGGAACTCCTGGAACAACAAGGCGATAGCCTCCGTCGATCTCTTCTTCGACGTTATGATTCTGTTGAGTGAAATTGCGAGGAACACACGGCCCTATGTTGATCATCTGAACGGTTATGGCAGATTAACAAAGCGGACATAAATATATACAAACAGCAGTATGTATCAACACAAAATGAATAAATAGTCACTAGATACTCGGCTAAAGAGTCTTAAAATCACAATGCATCATCGAGGCCCAACACAGAACTGGAAACTTCAAGTTTTGGTCGAAACCTTGGCTTCAATTCAATGAGAAGTCAGGTTTGTTTAATGAATTAGAACAGCGAATTAGAACGCAGGGTCTTCGTGTCGGGACCATATTTGGAACAGTAAATCCCATCAACCGATTTAGAACACTTCTTCACTGTGTTTCGCTACTTGTTCGTGATTCTGAGTAATTTGATTGAGTGATTCATGATTCTGAGACTGAAGAAGCAACGAAAGGGCGCCGAAAGAGTCATATGGATATTTTTGCTAAGTGGGTTGGTTTGCACGTGGGTTGCTCTGCAAGCACTGCGATCAGCAACTTCTACGCCCGGCTTAGGCTTTCTGCCATTACTGATGCTCAGCTACTTGAGGTTGGCTTCGACTTAGAATCCGTCGTGGATTCTCGATACTTGAGATATACTTGAACAGATTGTTTGCCGCTAGGGCTCAGGGCTATCGTGTCAAGATATCAGTCTCAATATTGCAGGTTCTCTCGGGCTGGGCACCCTTGTTATTGATGGGGGATCTTCGGTCGAAAACCCGATCGTTTAAGCTTCGGAAACAATTGTAACCTTGGTAATTATAGGTACACTTATTTGCCAAAATAAATTGTTTATTATACACATTAAATTGGCAATCTACACGTATTTCGAAACGGGAAGTACGTCCTCGTGTAATGTCGGCGGCAAAGGTGCTTGCGTGGGCACTGCTATATCCGGTGAGTTAGAGACTTTCACGTTTCCCACCGAAGACACGGCTTCCTTCTCCGATTGTGTGTACACAAGCTCTTCAATCTGTTTTGGCTCTTCTAGTTTCGGCTTTGTCGAATTCCTTTTAGAAATACCAGTCTTCGCCTTGGTCGATTTTTCTTGGGTTTGTGTGCTAGCCTTATTTGTACCGGCAGGATGTACAAAAGTAGCCGTCTGAAATTTAAAATTGGGCGAAGGCCGCTATTTTAAGACTTACTGGATCCTTATCATCAACGCCCTGGGGAGTGCAGACGCTCTGGTCCAGCATCTGCATTTGAGTCTGCTGCTCCATTTCCTCCATTGGCTTCTCCGGCATGGCCGTTTTCGCATTGCCGGCCGAACTTGCGGGCATTGTTGATGTCTTGTTTGGGTCAATTTTAGCAGTTTCCGGCACGGAAGTTACTTTACTTTCCGCCTGTTTCACGCTCACTAGTATCTGCGTCTTCTCCACTGTAGCTGCTGGTTGCGTTACCAGTGTCGCTTTCTTCGGCTCCAGTGGTTCCCGACTTTTCTTTTTCTGCTTTTGATCTTCTTCACTAGGCAAGGATCGTAGATCGGTTTTCTCCTCCGAATCCTTCCTTGACTTCTGCTCAGTCGCCAAAGCGTTCTTTACGTTTGTTCGCGGGGCGCTCTTCAGGTCTGAGTCATCCTTCGGAGCAACGGAAGCAGCTCCCGATGTTACTCCAGTAGTTGCTGGTTTTTGCTCGTCCATTGGCTTCTTTTCCGGCGCCTTTACCGGAGCCATCTTGTGGCTTTTCAAGTTATGGTCGTCTTCCATTAATCCAGCGGTAACATTACACTTCTTGCTGGAGTTCTGGTGCGTAGGCGAGGCGTGCCTAACAACCTATAACTTACACAATATACATCACAAGTAATGAACAATGACTAACATTCTTCCGCTTCGCGCATGAAATAAGCAAACTCAGCACAAAACATAGAGCGGTAGTTGAGACAAGGAAAAGCGAGCTCCTTGTATCCATCCAGGAAGTTTGAATCCCCGCGATTCTTGTTTGATGTTTGTGAAGTCAGATCACCGCCAGCTAACAACCGATTACCAAACGTCGACGAACTGTGAAGTGGCCCAAAAGAGCTTGGTGCCAAGTCGACCGAATGCCGTCGCTGAACTCCGATAAATGACAGTCCATGTTTGCAGGTGTTTGCACATGACTGTTTCTCTGCATAAATGTAAAATGGAGAAGCACATGTTGTCTTACAAAACGATCTGAAAAAAACAACGGGTACACATTTTCGAAACCATACCGATCTTGTGAAATTAACTTCCCCTTCTTTGAAGTCTCTTGCAGAAAGTAATGATGTAAATTTAGGTGAAGCTAACTGAACTTCGTTTTATTCTCGTGCCTGAAATTTCGTCATGGAGGATGCCAACGGCGGCACTAATTCAGCGCTTCAAATCAGTCTCAAAGAGGCGCATTTTGTGGTAGTTAAACTATGGTCTTTGCTGCCGCCTTTGTGTACATTTTGCTTCAGCTATTTGTCAAGTGCACTCTTCATACAACAGACCGTAGTTTGCGAACTACTGGTTCGCTGCACTCTTCCTCAATTCTTCCCATACTCTCAACTACCGCAGATGATCCATGAAACTTGCTCATGAGCTTTGAGGTGCAGCAGCGGCACTGTGCATTTCGCAATTTCGTTGTGGTGTTCCTTAGGTGACGGGCGCACGGAGGACCCATTTGGCAGTGACGTACGTTGTGACTCACCGGCAAGGGAGGCGTCGCCGCGCGAAAGGCCCTGTTTGCGGCGGCGGCAAATCGCTCGCGGTGTGCTCTCTGCGGCGCCTTTTATTTATTCAGCTCTGCCAGGTGAGCGCAGGGTGAAGCCAGACTGCGCGTTGGTCCTGATTGCTTTCCTTGCCTGCATGCATGGGACGATCGAATGTGACCATCGTTCCACAGGATTCTACCCGACCCCTACCCGCGTTCACTCGAGATAACACATTTTGTATGGTTGTCGTGAAGCAAACCTCATTGTTAAACGTTGTTATGAATATAGTGGTGTAAATTATTGTGCATGAGGCTAAAGGCCCATACATACTCCCGGCTCAATTCGATCTAGCCGAACAAAATTACTGATCTGACTGAGCCGGGATCAGTAATTTGTTCGGCTGGATCGAATTGAGCCGGGAGTGTGTATGGGCCTTAAGAATAGAATTTTAGTGTCGAAATATTGGTGCGTTGCGTTGGTGAGGTTTTCTGGAGAGGTGCATATTTTCGAACTTCATGCTTTTCTATTGTTTTTGATGCAGAAAACATAAACTTTAAGAGGCAGGTTGGTCTGAGACATTTGACATCATCTGTGACTATTATATGCGTTTTGTTTCGTTCCTACCTTTGCTTCACGAAGACAGGCATTTTCGAAGCATAATTTTTTATAAGTAGATTAAATAAACCCCTGTAGGTTATCGCAATGTACATACACAACGCACAATCTGTCAAACCTTGCTGCAACAAAATCAAATCTTTCTAGGTTAATATTAATGAAACGATAAAAATGTTTAGCTAATTACGAATGCGAAGACTGCCTCAAACTATTAATTTTGAAGTTGTTGGTGACACATAACCACAGTTGTAGCTATGTTTTTTTAACGTAGTTGCAATCGTTTGTCTTAAAACATTGAAAAAATTGGTTATATTTCGGGGAAAAGGGTGGCCTGAAGTTTGGACGGGTACTGTATTCACACACGCCTCCATTGGATTGTGGCAGAAATAAAATTTAAGATCAGAAAAATGAAAGAAGTGCGACACACTTGCGTTTTCTTATAACAAGAGTATAAACTCGAGAGAAACGCAGAATCGAAAAAATTAGTCGTGTGAAAACCATGGCGGTGCTTTCTATTTCTTATAAGCTTCTCATACAGTTAGGCAACCCCGAAGATGTTCTCCAATTCATTGTCATATGGGATAGTTTCACCTACGGCTCGAACATGTTTGAAAGTGATTTGACAAGAAAACGTGAAGTGTCAAATTCAGAAAAAATGTAAAAAAAATTCACACGTGTTGGACTCGGCAAATAAAAAATCTTCCCCAAGAAACATGTGCCCATATGGGGTTTCTCGTGAGTTGCAGAGCGATGCGTTAGTGCTCGAACGTTAGTTTTCTGATCCCCCCCCCACTTGCGCCCAAAATCCTCTGGCTCATCTGTGCTGTGGGATTTGACTATTTAATATTTCTTTGGAAATTCTCGGCGTCATCTCCCAAGACAATGAAACCATTGTGGCAAGAGTGACTAGTTCTTGCAAATTTTTTTACATTTTTACTCAACGAGACCTACATGTGTGAATTTTTGCGAATTTTCTGAGTTTGACACTCCGTTTCGTATGCTTGTTAAACATAGTCATAAGCGGGATATACTTAAGCGATTCAAACTTACCGGGGCTGATAGGTGCAGATTTTGCCACTCTACTTATGTGTACAGCGGTACACCCCATTTGAATTAGGATGGTTTCTGATGTTCATTTGCCACTTGGTCTATCAAGTGCTATCTCAATCGCAAGGTGGCCGCAGACCGAAAGTGTGTTGTGTGCTCTTTCCATAAGTGCCCTATGCTCTAACCGGGAAGTCGGACCATTCTTTCCTCTTTTCGAGCAACGAAATCAGATTTATATTATAAATAGATTGTAAGAGTTTTATAGCCATACAATGTTCTTATAGTTTACGTGCACTGTCTCTTTCCACATAGTTGTGAAACAGTTCAAAGCGATAAAAATCTCTAGCATGAGTCACCATCGGGCTGATTCACCGTAATCGCCGTACCTCGCCGCCATTTCACGTGGATTTGCCCACAGTAATCGGCTTTTGGATGATTCCGCGCCACCAAAATAGGGGAGGAGCTTGCTGGACGTTGCATCGTTTCAGATCCTTCTGGCGATGTTTTCAAGCTGTTAGGCTGAGTACCACTGGAGCCAGTCAAGTGCTTTTGTTAGTTCGCCCACCATCAGTTCACCTGTCTTCCATTTTGGACAGTTGCCTTCACATCCATCGAACGTTCGACAATGGTCATTCGCGATCGCATGTCTGAGTTTCGGGTAAGTTGAGTATGTTAAATTTCGGCAAGTTGGGCGGGTATGATGTAATTTATGGCACCCCTCTAGGAGAACATGTTCATTTATAAACAGTACTTATGCACGTAGTCAAAAGTTTATGTTATGTATGCGTTCATAAAACAGGATCCTGAGAATGATTGTTTGTCGGTTCTTGATAACAAATTGTTCAGTAAATATTTCCGCGTCGATTGCGCCCAAAAAACGACCGAAACAGTGGAAACTGGGCAAAGTTCTGTCTTATCGACGATCTGGAGTCCAAATCTCTAGATCTTTGTTTCGAACTACTATTGCATCGTCTACTATTGTGGATAGTAAGACATTTCTTTCCCCACAAAGCGGTACATGACACCGTTTCGAACTCTCTCCATTTATTTACTTACAACTCGTCGGCAGCCTGAAAGAGGTTTTGTAAGCAAACAACCAACCGTACCCGGCACCTCTTCCCTTTTATGACACGATGTTTACAGCGCGGTGGTGCCGAACAGCAGCAGAGTGGTGTAGCACAGCCCTATAATCCGTTCGAGGACGTGGAACTCGGTGGCGTCACAGCCCAGCAACAAGTGTCGATAACCACGGCGCGAGGTCATGTCGCGCAGACGTCCGTGCACAGCACGGACCAGTTTCTCGATGAGGTCAACCAGCTGCACCTGATGATGGATCGTTTGGACATGCAGATTCAAAAGCTAAAAATGAAGCAAACCACGATTCTGGAGCAGGTTGTTGTACAGCCAAAAGAAAAGGTATGTAGACTCTCTCAAAATTGATATTGATACTCTCGGACATGCAAATACGATCGAATCACTGTCTACACGTACTTGGACTGAACCAAGATGACCGTATCTTATCCTTTCGACATTATAACGCTTAAAAAATGTCTCCCCATTATTTCCTGGATGAAAAATACATGGACACTTGATAAAAAAGAAAATTAATATATAGAAATACTAGTATCGTGAGATATCACCACATAAATGTATCGACATGGACAGTTAGAAATCGTTTTCTACTGGACCTATAGATTAATATAATCAGAGGAATAAAAATATAATCGAAGATCGTTCAAGATTCGGCTTCAATGTGATTAAAAAGATGGTCCTTCGATGGTATTTCAAATCAGGTTTAATTTCATTATCTGAGTAATTCAATGAGTGGTCATGCCACCGTAATTCAACGAGCTCTCTAATTCTAAGATTGTTAAAATTCAGGAACATTGAAATCCATATTGCGCAAAGTTTTGTTATATCTACTTCAATCGACCGAAATGTTTTCCAGAAAACTAACTAGTATTACACCCCATTTGACAATTTCAAATTGAGACTTATTCGAAATGTCTTTGAGCATAGAGTATTATGCCGCAAAAATTATCGGCCCGTTTCCGTAAACAGAATTTTTAGCGAATTTTTCTTTATTTTTTATACCGAAACTGCCTATTTTGAAACTCTGCGCAAACTGATACTCCGTGATCGTCGTGTAGTGTTCTACGTGTCATTTGACAGAACTTGACTTAGTTAGCGGATTTTTTGGTACCAAGAAATCCTGATTCAGGCAATCCGAGCGGGAGTTCGGATTCAAGCTCAATTCCAGTTCAACCAAGCTCACGAAACTCCCGCGCGGATTGCCTGAATCAGAATTTCTTGATACCAAAAAATCCAAATAATCCAGCTCTGTCGAATACCATTTAGAACACTACACGACGATCACGGAGTATCAGTTTGCGAAGGGTTTCAAAATAAGCAGTTTCGGCATAAATAAATAAAGAAAAATTCAGTAAAAATTCTGTTTGCGGAAACGGGCCGATAATTTTTGCGGCATAATACTCTATACTCAAAGACATTTCGAATAAGCCCCATTTCGTCTCAATCTCAAATTGTCTAATGAGGTGTAATACTAGTAAGTAGAGTTTGCTAAAACCGGCTTCTATTTGGTTGTCGCATTGAAAGTTGGCCATCGCTTGGACGTCGTTTATTTTTGCTGTGTACTGCGGTAGAGACAAATAGGTTTTTGCACTGCTACTAGCAGTCTATCCTCTTCCCTACCAATATGCGGTCGCATCTTGATTTTGTGTAAATTGGTACTTTTTGACTGATTTTGTTCACCTTACCCAAAAAAACACCACACTCAGATCTTCAACATGGCACGTTAAATGTGCTTCTAAAAAATTCATCAGTGCATCAACGGGCTGCGCGCCTTAACCATGTTTAAGGCAAGAGTCCGCCATTTTCAGAAACGTGTAGAAAATTGTTCGGAAAAATTCAGAGCGCAGTTGAAAAAATTGCAGATGGAAAAGTCTATCAAAGAAAGTTATTGTGATCGGTGTACGGTACGATAGTTAAGCAGTTAGATTCTGTAAAGATCACAGCAGCAAGCCAGAACACCCAACTACTTGCGCACATAACCTCTAGATAAAGCGGTGGCGGCAATACCAAAAAAGAGACCAAAATGTAAAAAAAATCCATCTTCCTGACCAGGGCTGTGCGACATGTCGAATGTCGAGTGTCGAATGTCGCGACATCTGGGTTTTTTGGCCTGTCGAGTGTCGATTGTCGAATGTCGAGTAATTGCCGACATTTCACTCGACAGAAAAGCGCTCAATGTCCGCGGAAATCGTTGAGATTCTTAACTATTTAAGAGAAACTTGAGAAGAAACTCTTATTCCTGAAGAGCAACGTTCAAATTGAAGGGTTCCACCCACGAAACACAGTAGTTCCTTAAACGTTGGAACTTCGTCATTGTTAAATATTGTTTGCAAATTTGCTTTCTGTCGAATGTCGTTTGTCGTCTGTCGAATGTCGGGTGAAATTCAGCTGTCGAGTGTCGAATGTCGAATGTCGAGTACAGAATGTCGGATGTCGCACAGCCCTGTTCCTGACAAATATAGAAAACCACACTCTTGAAATTTTGCCTTTTTTTAACTCCATGCCTTTTCACTAGCAATTTGTTGCTAACCCAGGATTTAGCCCAGATCATTCCTTGTCATAATACTGTCGTTTCGAGTTCATGAATAACGGAGAACGAATCAATTCAAATGAGAATGTCAAAATTAGAAAGTAAATTTGTTTCGACTCGGAACATCCCTTTTTCTAATCTGAAAGCTTGGATCCCACCCTTGGGCCACAAAATGGGAACAAGTTATTCTTGCTAATGGTGCCTATAATGAGTCTCAAGCATATAGTTATTGAATATAAAAAGTTATTTAAAAGTGGCCAGTTTTCAATGCGACAACCCAATACAACGCTAAGGAACCAGATCTTTGCGATCGCAAGGGCGTATTTGCTCCTTCTGATCGCGTAATTTTAGGATGAGCTGGAGAATCTCATCGTCACCATCAAATTAAAAACAAATGAGCTACGTCCACATCTCAAGAACCTCGAGCTGGAGATCCGCAATGACGAAGCGGGTGCCACCAGTGACTACCTGTCTGGAGCGGAAATTCGCATCCGCCGTGAGCAGTGCAACCATCTTAAGAAGAAGCTTCGAATTATGATTGACATGTTTAACGACACTCAAATCGAGTACAAACAACGTGTATCCAGTAAGTTAGATCACCCTCTTCTGAAGATGCGAAATATATCGCAATCGTTTTCAGAACGCGTCAAACGCCAACTGGACCTTGCCGGCGAGCAGCTCACAGAGGCGAAAGTGAAGGAGATGCTCGACTCCAAGAGTTCCGAGGTGTTCTACCGCCAAGTAAACCCCCTTTCGGTGGCTGGTCGCATCGCTCTTGAAGACGCTACCGCTCGACACCAAGAGATCATCGAGCTGGAACGGAATATCGCCCAACTGAACGAGATGTTCGTGGACGTTTACGAGCTCGTGCACTCCCAAGGGGAAATGGTGGACAGAATCAACGCAAATGTCGAGGCGGCGCGAGACTACACCGGCGACGCGAACGTGCGCATCAAGAAGGCGCTAATGCACAAAAAAAGTGCCCATCGCAAGAAGATCTATTGCATAATCCTCGTCATCTGTGTCTTGCTGATCCTCATCGCCGTAGCTATCGTGCTCGGGGTGACCCTTTCGGGAGGTAGTAGAAGTCAATGATCAGTTCGTGTTCAAAAGTGTATATAAAAGTGTATGCGTGAAAAGTGTAGTCAAAATAACATTGTCGTCGCTCGTCGTTAAGACACAAAGTAGCATGAGTAGCATGGTGGCACTATAAAACCACATAGGTTACCGTAAAGGTAAACATACAATCAACATCGATCAAAAATCCGGGCAATATTTCCTCTTTTCTTACTATGTTTTCGACATTTTATGACCCTTCAAATCCTGGCATTAGCCGCTTACATTCTGAGGATTTAATACAGTTGGGTCGAGTCATTATCACTATATATGTACTAGGGATGCAACCGGTTCCGGCTTCCGGTTTTTTTCTGTTCCGGTTGCATCCCCAATAGGTACCATAGCCCTCTTAACAAGTATAACTCGCGACGTAGAAGAGCTGGATCAGCAAGATATCTAGAATAAAGGCGACGAATACTGCCGTCGTAAATATTCCGTTTGATCATTTCATGAAGGACAGTTAGTTGGTAAAAAAACTTAAAACTGAAAGCGTAATTCGCGTAAACCAAGTCGTAACACTCGAGGAAAAGAAGCGTTTAACGTTGTCGACCATCTTAACCGGGTGGTGGCAGTCTTACAGAACCCACTTCCATGTGTTGAGGCGTTGTACAGGGTAACGTATGATCATTAGTAAGAGTGATGTTTGAAATCTCCGGAGTGAAAAAATTAGGCGGTCTGAAGGAGCGAGCATATTTGGTGTGATCATTAAGTGGCGTCACAGATCCCGTTTGACGCGACGATCAATTGGTGCAGTCGACTCCGCCCTTCTTCTGTCTTTCCCGAGGGGCAGCAGCAGCTAATAACGGCTATAGTGTTCTCGACTGTCGTAGCTCCTATCGCCCTTCTCTTTCTTTGTCAGTTAACGTTTACCCGACCCGATGGCTCCACCAATTGTCAGCCAGGACACCCCGGACATCGAGGTGAGTCTGTCAGAAGGTTCCGGTAAAGGGCTGAGAAGAAGAGAAATTGGAGATCATACTTGAGCGCCTGACGGAACGAACAAGAACGGAAAACACTTTGATCTATGAGCCATAGACAGTTACATTTCGTGTACTACCTTAATGATACTTCTTAGTCGCCGAACTCTAAGTGCGTGTTCTGGACACCTGTCTTATGATAGTCTCGTGACGGCAGCGCCTGTTTATTTATCGGACAAAGATTATCAGCTCCAGCATCTTTGGGGAAGAAATAAACCTCCAAAGAGTAGTAGTTTTCGACCGCACATGATTTTATAGATATTATGAAAGAGCGATCTTTATCTTGCTTACTCTATGGAAGGCAAATTTTTCGACACTTGGGAGTTAAACTTGTAGTCAACCAAACGTTTGCCGTTTTTCTGTTGCAACATTCCGAAAACAAAAGAGGAGAAGAGCAAACTTTTTCCGGCGTCTCATATTCAGAGGCATACTGATCCCAGCTAACAGGTCCGAAATTTTCCCATTAAGTGAATCTTTAACCCATCAGTAGAAATGCTACTAAGACTGTGAGACTCCTAATGAGACTCCTAATTTCAATGTGTTTTGAGTATGGGTCGAACGACGTTCGCCCACCAGTTGCATTCAGTCATGTATTTGCATTTATAGTCGGCATTTTGGAGTCCCTGATTGCATTAGGCTGTTTTTGAACTTTAGTGTCGTTCGACTCATTATTCTAACTTTCCTTACAGCTGTGCAGCTGTGTGATTGCACACTTTTAAAAACCCATCATGGTCCACCACTGACATTACCGCAGAATCTCATCATTGAGTTTTTTGCGGAGCATTCAACATTTCATTTTGTTTGTGAGGATAGCGATAAGCACAGTGGATACCTGCCACAATACAACCTCTGCCTGTCACGTAGCAAAAACGTGCTCCTCGACTACAACTGCCTGACTGATAAGAAGTTGAAAAATCGCACAGCTCAAAGCGTCTCACGGAGAAGAACCAACGCATATGATAACTGTACGGCCCCTGTAGCTGTCGTGGCGACGTTAGCAGAATGCGGGAAAGAATGATCACAGCAATCTGGGCTAGGTTGACGGATGATATCAATTATTTTTGAAGTGTTGTGTGCCCCATACTTCTGAGTTAATGTGTGAATTATTTGCTCTTAAGAAGTATAAATTACCTTGAAACATTCCATTACCTTCCGATTCCTTCCACGTGGAGTGTTACGCCCCGCATATTCTCCGTAAACCTGCTCGGGACCTCCTAGGATGCAGGTCACTCCGCTCTGTTTTGTTCACCGTTTTCCCTTTTCTCGTTCGAAGCAACGAGCGACCTAAACGCTTTATCATGAAAGACCAAGGTCAGAAACAGCTTCAACCGGTTTCACTATCAAATCACGTGCGGCTGCGGTGCGTCTCTTTACACACGAACCTTATCATAACTAAAGAAGCAAAAAAAACTTCTTTAAGCATTGCGGCGGCTGGTTAAAGGCAAATGTCTTAACTATTAAAAACGCGGTTTCTTCTGAAGGAATTCCTAAGCACATGTCTAGATAAGATAGATGATGTCAGATGTTTGTTTCACGAAGGATAGACTTTTCACTCTTTTGTTTCAGTCAATTCTCGAGCTCAATCCCCGAGTAAACAAAACCGCCAAAGTAACGCCAACGGCAGTGACCAAGAAGGAAAAACTCAACTGGAAACGCAACTCGGACAAGGGATGCACGGTATGCCGCCACCGTGAGTGGCTTGATCTCACATCATGTTCAGTCTTGCTCCAATATCTACAAAAACGATTTTCGGGACATCAAACACACGACGCTTTCCGAACGCGGCGCGCTGAAAGAAGCGTCGAGGTGTCTAAAGTGTGCCGACGCACCTTGCCAAAAAAGCTGTCCCACGCAGCTCGACATCAAGACCTTCATAACGAGCATCGCCAACAAGGTGAGATGGAATTGTAGCGCTACAACTATTTACTCTGACATCTAGAACTACTATGGGGCCGCCCGCCAGATCCTCTCGGACAACCCCCTTGGACTCACCTGTGGAATGATCTGCCCGACGTCTGACCTCTGTGTCGGATCCTGCAACCTGTATGCCAGTGAGGAAGGTCCCATCAACATCGGAGGACTTCAGCATTTTGCCACTGAAGTAGGTGTGACGACTTAAACTGCCTTGGAAATTTAATTTTATTTGTCCATGCAAAAAAAAACTTACTTGGAGGCCAAGGCTTCGCTCTGTTTCCCTTCAGATTTATAATGACATACCGGAACAACGTGCAGATTCAAATGAGGCATTTGAGACAATATCTTTCCACACAAAAAGTCATAATGTCGTTCGCATGTTTAATAGAAGAGCCCGGGAAATGTAAAATAACGCACCTGTTCCAGATCTTCAAGAAGATGAATATTCGCCAAGTGATCTCGGACAATATCGTCGCCTCGCGCAATGAAAGCCACAACCAACCGATCGCGCTCATTGGCTGCGGTCCAGCGAGCATCTCATGTGCCAGCTTCCTGGCTCGGCTCGGCTACACTGACATCACCATCTACGAGAAGGAAGACTTCATCGGCGGCCTCAGCTCTTCGGAGATCCCGCAATTCCGTCTTCCCTATTCGGTGGTCGACTTCGAGATTCAACTCGCCAAGGATATCGGTGTAAAGATAGCCACCGGGAGGAAGCTTGCCAAGGAGGACGTGACCCTGGAGGGCCTCCGCCAGCAGGGCAAGAAAGTCGTTTTCGTGGGAATCGGAATGCCTGAGCCAAAGAAGATCGGCATATTCAAGGGCCTCGACGTTTCTCACGGCTTCTACACCTCAAAAGACTTCCTCCCGCTTGTCAGCAAGGCCAGCAAACCGGGAATGTGTGGATGCAAGTCTTCGAAACTGCCTCAGCTAAAGGGGCGCGTGCTTGTTCTTGGAGCTGGAGACACGGCGTTCGATTGCGCCACTTCGGCTCTGCGCTGTGGAGCGAGTAAGGTCACGGTCGTCTTCCGGAAAGGATTCACTTCGATTCGCGCCGTTCCCGAAGAGATGGAAGCGGCTCGCGAGGAAAAGTGTGAATTCATGCCTTTTATGGGGCCGAAGAAGGTGAATGTCAAGGATGACCGCATCGTTTCCATGGAGTTTACAAAGCAAGAGCAGGATGACGAGGGCAATTGGTACGCCGACGAAGAGCAGACGCTTACCTTGCGGGCCGACTACGTCATAAGTGCTTTTGGGTCGACCCTTTTAGACCCCGAAGGTAAGATCAGCAACAACAAAAAAACGGAACAAGCAGAGCAAATTATTATTTTTTCTTGCAGTTGTTGAAGCGCTCTCGCCCATTAAACTGAACAGATGGGGAACGCCTGAGGTGGACAGTGGTACCCAGCAGTCGAGTGAGCCCTGGGTGTTCTGTGGTGGTGACATCGGTGGAGTTGCCGAGACTACGGTAGAATCCGTGAACGACGGAAAGGTGGCCGCGTGGAACATGCATCGCTACCTGCAGACTCTACATGGTCACGAGGTCGGCGTCGAACCAAAAATGCCCATGTTCTACACGCCCATCGATAACGTCGACATCAGTGTGGAGATGTGTGGCATCAAGTTCGAGAATCCATTCGGCCTCGCCTCGGCGCCCCCGACCACCTCCGGTCCGATGATCCGTCGCGCCTTCGAACAAGGTTGGGGTTTCGTCCTCACGAAAACCTTCGGCCTCGACAAGGACCTGGTCACGAACGTTTCCCCGCGAATCGTCCGCGGAACGACCAGCGGTCACGTCTACGGACCCGGTCAAGGCTCCTTCTTGAACATCGAGCTGATCTCAGAGAAAACAGCGGCCTACTGGTTGCAGTGCGTCCGCGAGCTGAAGCGTGACCATCCAACGAAGATCGTGATCGCCTCCATAATGTGCAGCTTTAACAAAGATGACTGGACCGGACTGGCGAAGATGGCCGAGGACGCCGGCTCCGATGCCTTGGAGTTGAACCTTTCCTGCCCACATGGAATGGGAGAGCGAGGAATGGGACTGGCCTGCGGGCAAGACCCCAACATGGTTCGATCTATCTGTCAGGTATGTCATGGGGACATGTGTATTCAAAAGAGTGACACTTCCAAGAGATTCTCATCATAACAGCCCACATTAAATCCACTATTCTTCAGTACTTACTTATGTTTCAGTGGGTGCGATCCGCAGTGAAGATCCCCTTCTTCGCGAAAATGACGCCCAACATCACCGACGTCCGAAAGATCGCCGCTGCGGCAAAGGAAGGCGGTGCCGATGGAGTCACTGCCACGAATACCGTATCCGGGCTTATGAGCCTGAAAGCCGATGCGTCCGCGTGGCCTGCCGTCGGAGTTGAGAAACGCACCACCTACGGAGGCATGTCTGGATCAGCCATCCGACCAATTGCGCTCCGCGCCGTCTCTGCGATTGCAAACGCGCTCCCGGGCTTCCCCATCCTCGCCACCGGAGGTATCGAAAGCGCTGAGACCGGCTTCCAATTCCTCCAGGCCGGAGCCTCGGTCCTTCAAGTGTGCTCTGCCGTGCAAAACCAGGACTTTACCGTCATCCAGGACTACTGCACCGGGCTACAAGCACTGCTTTACTTGAAGGGAGTGAAATCGCTTCGCCACTGGGACGGTCAGAGTCCTCCGATTGAGAAACATCAACTTGGCAAGCCTGTGCTGCTCAAAGACAGCCACATTCCAAACTTCGGAAAATTCCGCGATGAAAAGAGTGAGCTGGAGCGGAAGATGCTCCAGCAGAAAGACCTCCTCTCCACTGTGGACGTTGAATTCACTTCCCGCCCCGACAACCAAGCGGAATTCGTTCCTGCCATTAAGGATGTCATCGGCACGGCGTTGTCACAAATTGGTTCTTACAACGAACTAGACAACAAACAGCAAAAGGTTGCTCTCATCGACGACGTAAGTGTGTTCAGAGTAGTTTGAATCAAAGGTTGGGTCATGAACAGATCCTGACATCGGCGATAAAGTGGATCGAGTTCTTGTCGAGTCCAACTAAAAATGATAAAATCTCCAATTAGTGTATTTTTCCTAATTGAGAGATGTTTTTTCTTAGATATTTAACACTACTTTTCAACACATATTTCTAGGACCTCTGCATCAACTGTGGCAAATGCTACATGACCTGCAACGACAGTGGATACCAAGCCATTACGTTCGACAAAGCCACACATCGTGTCTTCGTAACTGATGATTGTACGGGTTGCACTCTGTGCCACAGCGTTTGCCCCGTCCCTGAATGTATTCAAATGGTATCCCGTGCCACATGGCGTGCCCCGAAACGAGGCATCCCAGTGTCCAATGGTGTGAGTAACGGAAACCACGAGCCAGCGAGCATCGAAAATGGAAAAGTTAAAATCCTGCTAAGCACCAACTGACATTATTTTGCAGTGAATAAATTTAACGGTAATTCACAGCTGGGGGATCAAACTTTCAGATAAAGCAGACAATTCACCCAGAAAATGACATAATGCACACTCAATAACAACCGACAACAACCAAAGAATGAGTTCGCTAGAAACACACGCAGTTATTAGCGCGAACCGGAGCGGCGTGAACGACGCGGGCTCCTGCTACGAGAACGACGGCGCCTATCAGGCCCGCCACACTTCGTTACTGAGTAGTCGATGCGAACACGGGCTCCGTCGATGTTAGTGTCTCGCAGAGCTTCTTTGGCCTAAAAGGAAGTGTGAGAAATGCCATATCGGTCTGATAACTTACTCTAGTGGCATCACGGGTGCTTGCGAAATAGACAAAACCGAAACCACGAGAGCGTCCGGTGTTACGGTCATAGACGATCTGGACCGATTCGATTTCTCCGTAGCTGCCAAATATCTCTCGCAGATCCTTCTCGTTGGTGTTGATGCTCATGCCAAAGACACCAAGGCAGCTGCATGGGTCGGGGTTCTCCCGACCATCTCCATAACGACCACCTCCGAAGCGGCGCCCGCCTGGAGGAGAACGACGACGAAAGCGCGGTGAGCGGCTGAAAAGGATAGTTTAATATGGAAAATACAGACATCTGAAATTAGGGAAAACTGAAAATGGCATGACAGTTGACAACCGCGTAGACTACAGAGATCTACACGAATGGATGCACACCTCACGTAGTCAGGATGATGAATTGAGGTAGAGCGGGTGAGATATTGTTCGGGAAGCTGTTCTCAATTCTCATTCAGGCTCTTTGCTTGGCACATGGAAAATATTAGACTGATATTGGCGCTATTGCGTTGATATTGATGTGCATTTGAACAGTTGCATTCCTATTGAATTCATATTGATATTGACTGAGAATTGCGAACAGTGGGACGACTCTTTCACATTTGCCATGCTACAAAGCTATCAAATGATAGTACTTAAATAAAAGTGCGGCACTGCTGCAGTTATGTGCGTAAGTTTCATTAGACAGCGTCAGCCCGATAGACTAAAAAACCAATCCAGGCACGAACGTGGTTCTTTTGTCGTACATGTCCTTAACTGAACTCTAACTGAATGTACCGCTTCTCTATTCCCTGACATTCTCAAAACGTCAGACTGTTATGGACTTAAAAAATTGACCACTAAATTTGAAAATCGACTAAAAGTACAAATGCATTGTTGCTACATCAGGAGTGCACATAACTGCAGGAGAGCCAGCTCAATCACAAACTACTGTGTTACAATGATTAAATCAACGTACCTTCGACGATCATGATGGCGACGAGGAGGAGAGAAAGTTCGGGAGCGAGAACGGCGACGTTGGTCACGACGGCGAGGAGAAACACGCCGAGGTGATCGCGAACGGCGTCGCGGAGATCTGGATCGCCGGGGAGACCGCTGCTCCTTTCGTGGAGAAGCAGACCGGGATCGGCGTTCAACGCTACGCGAGCGAGATCGACGCCCTGGCGAAGGCGAGCGGCTACCCGCCTTGCCGTTTCCGTTCTCATTGGGGGCAGGCGAGTGACTGCGCCCGTAGTCACTTTTTCCGTCGACTTCGCTCATGGTTAGATGGAACCCTGTAACGGATCTATTGAACTACAGGAATAAACGTTTGGCCAACACGACAGAGCGATGCCAGGGACACGGCACAACGACGCGCCGATTGGATAAGAGCTATGCCATCGCGCCTTTTCGCACCAAGGCAATTGTCGCGCCAATCCAAAAGCACCGTAACCGCATAATTTCCATCTAGGACCCACGGCCGGACCACAATGCTTCGGGATAAAGATAGCCACCACAGACAGATCGACAGCACCTTGTGAGAAGACTGCACACGTTGTAACAATAACCATTTACTTCAAAACAACAAAACAACCGAAATCAACAATTTAGTAAAGACGCTGGGCGGGTCCCATGGTCGACTTGATGTTTAGGGCGCGAACGTTCTGCCAGTTCTTCTTCAGAAGCGACACCAAGAAGTTAATCGACAGCGAGATGTTGGCGGCGAGCTCTTCGTGGCTCATCTCAACGTGTCCGACGGCGACGGAGAGGCAGAGAACCTTCTTCATCTGGAACTTGATGGTGGAGCGGACCTCCTCAACCTTGTTGTTCAGAGGCTCGGAGTGGGAGACGACGGAAGGGAACTTTCCGGCCTTGTTAAGTCCGGGACCAAGGATACGAGGGATCTGCTTGATAAGAGCTTCGGAGGCGAGGAAAGCATCATAAGACTTGGCAAGCTTCTTGATGAGCTTCTTGTTCTTGTTAAGCTTCTTCAAGTCATCAGCGTTCATGCAGGGGAGTCCGCTGGCGTTAGCCTCATCGCAATGCTGCTGGTCTCCGAGGACGCAGACCTTCATGGCCGGACGGGGAACATTCTTCAGCCTAAACATACACGACTCAGTTGGATCAAAAGAACCGAATATAAGCCAGAGCAGCAAAGCAGTGAAACCGACTCGCAACCTATACGGGTTGGGTCGGTTTCACCGTTGCAAACGGTTTGCAGGAACACTGGTTCCGAAATCCGAAGATTTCTTCCCCATCGGAAAACCCACTGATGGGTTTCCTCCCCAATTTGTTTAAGACCCTGGGTGCAGGTCTGCCAATTAACATTGGCTTCCTGCTCACCGTGGCCACATAAAATCAGAGAGTGGCGTTCACCTGACGGATCCGCTGAAACGCTTGTCCTTCTGGGGATCGTAGTTCTTCAGAGCAATCTGGAGCTCAACGGTCTCACGGAACTTGCGCTTCTTGTCCTGAGAGTTCTTCAGAACCTCGGCGATGCACTCATTGAGCGTGTCACGAGTAATCTTACTCATTTTTACGAGTTAACCCTGTAATAAATACATTAAAGGCTGAACGGTGCACAAGAACGCGGTATTTGCGAAACAACACGAGAAAAAGCAGACAACGAATGCTAGTAAATTCAGAATCTGCCCAGACTCGCGCTTGCTGGGCGAGGTAAGGTTTTACTGCAAATTACTGTAACTGTTTTCGTTGTGGGAGACAAATTTAAATCAACGTCAAGTAAATACTTCTCCCGTTCGGCACGGCTTCTTCGCTGTTTGTTCTTGCGCCATCGAAGCCAAGAAATCATGAAATACTGGCATGAATTGGGAAGCGGTGGTGTTTGGGCACGTCCAACGGTCCGCCGAGTGGGGCACATTTTCGTACTTAATTTGTACATTTTGACGTTGCGTACAGTCGTTGCACGAAAACCTCCTCTGGGCTAGTCACCCACATTGCTACCGGCACCATGTGCAAACCAGTCTTTGTTGCGATCCTCATTCCGAAACGGCATTATTACTGTGATTTTCAAAGTTTCCGGTTCGGACGTCCTGACTGGGAGAGATGAGATGTGTTCAAAGCGATGCAATGCGATCCTAATCAAAGCTATACTATGATCCAGAATTGTTTATTAAGGTCCCTCCAAAAATCAGCAAGCGAATGGCAGAGAATTTGACAGCGATAAAGGTTTTCAAACGTAACAAATCGTAATTATTCGGCTTATTCTGCTTCAAAAGCTTCAGCCGCCTCTTCGTCAGCTTGTGCTTCTTGGTATTGTTGGTATTCCGACACTAGGTCGTTCATGTTTGATTCGGCTTCAGTGAATTCCATTTCATCCATTCCTTCACCCGTGTACCAGTGTAGGAAGGCTTTGCGACGGAACATGGCTAAATAACATATGTTGACCACGTTGCTAGGAACTAACAAGGGCACCTGTGAACTGTTCTGAAATACGTTTGAAAAGCTCTTGAATCGCAGTAGAATTTCCAATGAATGTGGCAGCCATCTTCAGACCACGTGGAGGGATGTCACACACAGCAGTCTTAACGTTGTTTGGAATCCAGTCGACAAAGTATGACGAGTTTTTATTTTGGATGTTAAGCATCTGCTCGTCAACTTCCTTCATGCTCATGCGACCGCGGAAAATAGCAGCGGCGGTCAAGTAGCGACCGTGGCGTGGATCACAGGCAGCCATCATGTTCTTCGCATCGAAAAGCTGTTGAGTAAGTTCGGGCACGGTGATCGCGCGGTATTGTTGGTTGCCTAGGTGGAAGAAGGAAGTTCGCATATTTCAAATGCTAGTAATTACTGCGTGATGTAAGAGGAGCAAATCCAGGCATGAAGAAGTGTAGACGAGGGAATGGCACCATGTTCACGGCAAGCTTTCGAAGATCGGCGTTCAATTGACCAGGGAAGCGGAGGCATGTTGTGACTCCGCTCATGGTAGCGCTTACGAGATGGTTCAGATCTCCGTACGTGGGTGTAGTAAGCTTCAACGTGCGGAAGCAGATATCATACAGCGCCTCATTGTCGATGCAGAAAGTCTCATCGGTGTTTTCGACCAACTGGTGAACCGAAAGGGTGGCATTGTATGGCTCGACTACCGTATCCGACACTTTAGGCGATGGTACAACGGAGAACGTAGTCATGATACGATCAGGGTACTCCTCGCGAATTTTTGATATCAGCAGAGTTCCCATTCCGGAGCCTGTTCCTCCTCCCAACGAGTGGGTCATTTGGAAGCCCTATAGCGCATATACTATGAACGCAAGATTACGGTAGTACCTGGAGACAGTCACATGATTCGGCTTCTTTACGCACAACATCTAGAACGTTATCGACGAGTTCCGCTCCCTCCGTGTAATGGCCTTTTGCCCAGTTGTTCCCGGCACCACTTTGCCCAAAAACGTAATTATCGGGTCGGAACAGTTGGCCGTAGGGCCCGGCGCGCACTGAATCCATTGTTCCCGGCTCCAAATCGACGAGGACGGCACGAGGGACATACTTTCCAGCTGCGGCTTCGTTGTAGTAAACGCTTATACGTTCCAGCTGCAGATCGCTGTCGCCATTATACGTACCAGTTGGGTCGATTCCGTGTTCGTCTGAGATCACTTCCCAAAACTGAAATTGGGGAATACGGTAGAGTTTGTTAAATGGTTTGCCAAATCGCGGACCTTGGATCCGATTTGGTTACCGCATTGGCCGGCCTGGATGTGAACAATCTCACGCATGATGAGCCGATAGAGTGAGCCGCTGGAGAAGTGTGCGGAGAAGACAAAGAAGGGCCGGGTCGTCCTTTGAGGCGTGGCGCTGTTGCCTCAGCGGCCGTGGAATAGAATTCGCTCGGGCACCAGAGGCGCACATTAGCTATGCAAAAGAAGCGAACACGCAATTCCATGCATTTTACGAGTTCTTTCAATTATTGCATCTCTGAGTAGCGCACGCTGGCTCTTCAGTGCATGGATGCGCATTAGCCAGGCGGCATCGGAGACACTGCGGATATGAAATGCGCCAATTGTGGTTCCCCTTCGTGGGCAAATCTATTATCCTCCGCTGCGTCGCTGTCTTCGTTGGCAGCGCCCCCTTTTATGAGTGAGCGAAACAGACCATTAAAAGACTATAGAGTGCTGATTACGCAGTGCCATCTGCTGAATCAACCCTATGAAAATGCGAAGCCGTCGGAAGTTCTCTTGGAATCGGTCATGCACGAGTAAAGGATACAACACTCAAGTCGAACCATACAACTCTCGCCTTCCTTCCTCAGTAACGATATATGTTCAAACGCCTCAGCTCGTCTGTGTTTATCAGTTCAGCTTCGTTTCAACACCAGAGAAGACACGAGGCGATACTGGGCTACAGCATTGAAAGACTAAACTACTCAATCCAAAAGTGAACCTTACAGTTGAAGGTTTGTTGCCATACGGACTGAATTTATGCGAAGGCACAAATTGGGCAATCTGATCTTCAATACCACGTTCTATTTCAACTTATCGGACAAGAATCAATTCAAACAATATTTGACAGCCTGCTCAATTTGTTCTCCAGCGATTTGCATCGCAGCTTGAATTCACTAAGCTGCTCTCTGTTCATGGAAATGGTGAATGTCGCTAAGAGATTCTGGAGATGGTTAATTACGGCTCGCCTGCAAGAAACTAAATAATTAAATTTACATGAATATTTGTTACCGTTGCACAGCACTGAATTTTTTCACGTTATCAGCGAATTCGTTGCCTATCTTAATGACAGCGTTACCGAGATAGAATTCAGCGCGGGAATTTGACTTCCAGAAGGGATCAGAGTCCCCGCTAAAAATCAATTATTCGCATGGGGTGTCAACGTGTGCAACGTACGCATACTGCCCGTAGATGACCTCTAATACTTTAGCCAGTCCGATTTCCGGCACTTTGTGGAATCTATATAGCCAGCTTGGATCGATTCCATGCTCGAAGCTTCGCGTTATGACCATACGCAAAATTAGTTCTAAAATTGTGATATATACTTTGAGGACTGTGACTATGTAAACAACCTGTAGGGAAGAACATTGGCGAATTCTTGTAGTCTCGGCTCAAATTAATGAGCTTCGCCAAGAATATTTCGGAAAATTCGCCACCTGCGCGAGCGTGGTTAGAAAATTCTCGTTCCATTATTTCCATCCACACTTCGTGTATGGTTTGTTCTTCGAAGTAGCACGCACATTTCAGAATGCTTAGCTTCTCAAGGGGAAGATCGAACGTTTCCGCAAACTCAGAATACAGCTCATTCAAGCTATATATCTTTTGATCTAAGTTCGCAATAGCATCCTCCAGCTCCTTCTTTGAGTACTGATCATTTGGAGTGATGCTACTTATGCTTTCCCTAAAACAACGAATAAAATATCAACTTTCGATGAGGAAAACGTACTTCAAGCGCTCTTGCACCATTGCAACCTCTAACTTATCTTCCAATTCTTGAACGAAAACATGCATGTTCTCGTTAGTTTGCTCAGATCTGCAGCATAATAAGGCCTGCGATAAGTAGGTTATGCGCTGTCGGAGATTGACGTCGACTCTGAAGAAAAATGTATGAACGGCGCTTACGATACATGTATATATGATACCTTGTTCCGTCAGTCAGACCGTGCAGTAATTTGGCAGCTGCAATGAATTTTCCATTCCTTTCGCAGTGCCTCCATAGAACATCTTGATAGCGGACGTCATCGCGAGACTCGACTTTGTGCCGAAGGTAACTTTCCACATAAACACTGCCGCTCTAAAAAAGACGTCTTGAAACATCAAATGGAAGAGTCGCTCGGTACTTCAACAAGGAAATTGCTCATATTGTGGTCGATCAGCCAGTCAAAGATTTCAACATTAGCCAACTCGTCGTCGCTTCTCATAACGGTATTCAAGATTTGCGTACGGTAGGTGCTGGCCGACAACTCCGTCAATCTCAGTTCCGCAACGGACATAGGATCCAGGAGCAAATTCAGCGTTTCAATAATGCATGAATATGCATCCTTCCTTTTTCCTCGTGCATCAGCCAGGTCGCGATCACCACTAACGATTCCTTGCCGATATGCGATGACCGCGATATTCTGGGGATCATCGGAGGCAGCTTTGTACAGTGCCAGTTCAACAAGAGAATCAAACATGTGGACCTGTCGGAAAAGATCCGCCACGCTGTGCACGTTGACCTTCACAATGGATTTGCGGAAGAGACCCAGAGCTTCTTCGCAAAGCTTTCTTCTGTCAGCTCCTTCAGGTATCTGGGGAGCTCTTTGGAGCATTTCTAATGCCTGAAATACGGATATGTCGTAAGAGGTAGAAAACGAAAAGTACCTCCGCTGCGGTAGCATCCTCCATGGAGAATAGCGAGGAGCAGTGCTTCCTCAAGCTCTCACTGATCACATTAGTAGTGGCATTGTCGCCAAGATAATGTCGTACGAGGCAAGAAATAAGTTCCGCCGGAACCTAAAGCAATTCTATCACTGCAGGATAGCAGGATTATAATGGCTAACCATTGTCCCACCACTGACAAGATCACTGAAGGTTATGTTAAGCAGCTCATTTCTTATGTGATCCGCCATATGGCTTGTCACGGCGTGGAATTGGCGATCAGCGACCAGTTTAAGCAAATGCAGTGTCTCGCAGGACAGAACGATCAAATTGTAAAGATCCATCATCGACTTGCGCTCCTTCAATTTTGCCTCGACCTTGCCATACGCGGCACTGCTATTAACAAAGCCACTTTCTGCAGCCGGGATAAGCTTATACTCGTTAATAGCTTCCTTAAACTGTCTCAGCTTCCGCGCCAGCCAGGCAAGTTCTTCGCTTGAGTATCTACAAGCTAGCTGGAACGTTTATTCATTAGCACAACGAAGTTGGGAGGCTAGTAACTAACCGTATTTCCTTTCTTGAAGCATACTTGTTGCGTCCAAAATTTTCCGAGTAGTCTTGCAAAGTACGAGTAGAGAGCATCATGTCGGTGACTGAATAAGACTGACTTCTGAAGAGAAGTGTCGTATTCGGACGTGTTCGTGGCATGGGACAGCGGATCTCTGCGTTCCAAAAAATATCTTCTTGACGTTTGTGCTGTTGTGCTCGGGAATATGGTTGACACACCCGAGACATTTAGTGGAGCTGGAGCTCCTCGGGAGAACGGTGTTGAAGCGAAATTCGACGCCCGAGGGGTGTAGTCAGCCATTGAGTGTTGTGGAGATGCTGAACACGTAACAGGATTGATATCACTGAGTCCACCGGAAAAAGTTTGAGCTTCGCCGCCGACCATAAAGAAGACCCGTTGCGCTTCTTCCTTCACCCGTAAGTCAGCGTTAAGAGTACTGCTGAGAATGTCAAGAACCATCGTCATCGTGTTTTTCGGTCCATGAATGCTAGAGAAAGCAGCGCGCTGCTTTGATTCTGCTCCAAAATTGGTCAAAATGTGGCGCAATATGTCGGTAGGACGATGGCGGTCAACAAACGCAACACCCTCGCTTGTCATGAAGAAGAACCGATCGGGCTCTGTTACATGTTGGTAGACAGTCAGCGGAGGATTCATGTCCGGAAGCATACCAGGACTAGTCAGATACTGAAAAGGATATTCAGAGGGAACATAAGACAAGTGAGCTCACTTTTATATTTGAATCTTCTTCAAATTTTTCGATTGACCAGGTCAGCCCTTGGACGACTTGGCATTCCTAAATTTCGTTGTAACCATTAACTTCTTCCAAGCTGTAAGCATACCACATTCTCAGACATATCCGTTGACAGGGAGTAGTTTGCTGAGCTCATGAACACTGCTGTTGCACATCTGGAATTCGATCCACTTTTCAGAAGGACAGTGGTATCTGGAATATGGCATGAAAAGCGTACTCATATTCAGCTATCACCTGAAGTGTGGCACATCAGGTAAACGTTGTCACCATGGGATCTGAACGTGTTAAAGTCACGCGGGAGTCGAACATGAACTAAGCGAATTGTCTTCGGTCGCGTTTGTTCCTAGGCATCCATTAGAATAAATACGCATAAAAAGACAGCTTACCAAAGACAGTGGGACTATACGAATGAAGTCATCACTTCCAATGCTGTTGAAGTAGCTGAGGTCAGCATCCGGTGAGAGACATGTAAAATACATGCGCACACCACTGGAGTTTACGAGAACCTAGTTCAGTCAATTATCACTCCGATTCAGAGGTCAAATGAAACTTACGAAGTTCAAAAAATGTGATTCCTTCACAGGGACCACACTCAAGGCAACCACATCCTTGATACTATCTCCATCCAAATTGGTGTTGCACACCACAATATGGGCGAGAGCATCAGCACTCAACTCAGTCAGCTTTCGACAATCAGTACCGTCTACACCTAGGTCAAAAACGTGTACGGTTTTCTTTTCGCTTAGAGTGTAGAGGATGTGGCGCTCGTCATCGATGACAATTTGGATTATATTGTCTAAATGATAGCGTTAGCATGTAAAACTGCTGTGAAATATACCTTTCTTAGTAAACAGATTGCTGATAATGCTTCCGTAGGATTTCGAATGGTTGACCTTGCGGCACTTATTCTTGAACCATGTCTGTGCTTCGTAGCATAGTTCGAACAAGCTGTCGTCAGCTGTGAAGAAAATACGCCCATCGTTGGTCGCCTTCATGCCGCTGACTACGGCACCGTCTAGGCCAATCTGAACATTTCAATGTACAGCACTCATACATGGCAAAACATACGCTGTACACTGGATCGGGAATCAAATACATTTCATAATTTGAATAATCCTTATCGTTAAGTGGTACCGGATTTCCATTGGTGTAGTAGAAGCATACGGCGTAAAGGACGATTTCAACGGTAGTTGCCACAGCCAACAAGAAGTGAACATTTTCCTAAATTACTTTGAGTAAAATTAATTTCAGTAACTCTATCACTCACACTAAACACACCGGGCTTCGTGTTAGCCAAGGCTGTAGTGATGACAGCGTTAGGAACACCATCGAAGAATGCCAAGTCTTCCCCAATGTTGTAGCTCCAAATGAACAGATCGCTGTCAATGGTCATCCACGCACGGGAAATTTCCGGAAACATTCCCATAGCACAGTGACTACGCATTCCTAAAAGGTCGATCATTAAAATCAGAAACAAGGGAGAAAACATACGTTTCATCTGATCGCGCAGGTCCTTGGGAATAGGACGAGTCTCAATCTTGGAGAACTCCTTTACGTCCATTAGTGATGGAAAGTCCTTATAGTCTCCTGATGCCAAACCCGAAACGGCGACCTTCGCTAAAGCATGTTTGTAAGAAAATGATAGGAAGTTCCACAACTAACTCATTCTGTTGCACCGCATGTCACGAGTCAGCTTGGCTGCACTATCGATGTAAATGCGATCTTTGTTAATGCAGTCATCGACCACAACGGCAGCATTCTGCACCGATTGTTCACTTTTACCCCACATCAGAGGGAGGAACGCAACCTGAAGTTCATAAAAGTAATTAAACCAGATTCACCAAGAATTCTCCCCCAGTGCACGTTCAAAACAAAACTTGCAAAACACGATTCAAAATATGACGACAAGCACGCAGAACAGCTACTCTTACAAAAATGGTAAATATCAGTGCTGCAAGGCAGACTCACGCTTACAACTATAAGTATCATGCCTGGTCACTCGTGCGGATAACTGCCGGACGATGGCAACAGAACGATGGAATCACCCAACATGAGTCTCCTGGAGCGTTCAATCCCTCCGTCAAGACGCTGGCAATCTACAACACCACTCGCTTGCGCCAGTGATATACTCGGTGCACAAACGAGCTTCCTCCGGGCTGGCGCGATGGGAGTACCTGGCTAATATACTTCGTCCATTCTTTTAGCTTTTTTTTCCAGTTTTTCGCAAATTTTGAGCGTTTGTGCAATTAGTTTGGAAATTCCAAAAGACAAAATGAAGATTAATCGGCGGCGCATCGAATGAGCACAAGATTGCTACAATTGGTGTAGGCTGGAAAAAGTAGTTCCCCGAAGAATGTTTGTGCGAACAATATTTGTACAGGACGCATACATTTTTGCAAGGTTATGTTCATTCGATGCGCCAGAGCCTGATCTACACTATGATGTTTGAAATTTCAAACAGAATGGCCAAAAAACAAGCATTTTGCCACATGATGAACCGAAGAGCCATAGAGCGCCGCCCTCTCGAAGAAGCTCAACGATCTGCTCTTCGTAGATTGCATCAATTGTAATGAGTTTGGGCTCATTTGACGCGCCTAAGGTTCCTCTAGAATCACTAGCAACGGCTTTCTAAATTATGGCATATAACAGACAAAATTGGCTCTTCAGCAGTAGAAAGCGATCTACTTTTCTTAGGCTGCATCAATTGCAGCGATCTTATGCTCATTCGATGCGCCGCCGATTAATCTTCATTTTGTCTTTTGGAATTTCCAAACTAATTGCACAAACGCTCGAAATTCGCGAAAAACCGGAAAAAAGCTAAAAGAACGGACGAAGTATATTAGCCAGGTACTCCCATGGCGCCAGCCCGGAGGAAGCTCATTTGTGCACCGAGTATAGATTCTCGCTCGTCCAGTCCCTTCGTACAGGGATACCATTCTTGGATTTTATTTGACTGGGCGGGTAACAGGTCGTTCATACTTCGCATTAAAACGAGGATAACAAAACCTTTCCGAAAATAGCGTTTCCGCGGCGATTTAAATCAGAAACTGTACGTTGAAGCAACAGGACATATCGATACGGGACCACTGGCGCGCGGGTACAAGGTGACCAATAAACACCAGACGTACATCCTGGACAATATATATGAGGTCACGGTATTTATACCGACGGATTCTCTGCGCGTCAGGCTCGCGGGTTACATTCTGCACACGACATACACGCGCGACCGAACTTTTTTAAGATTTTGCAAGTGGGTTGGTATGTTGCAGACCGTTTGCATGTTTTATTTTTTATATACACTCTGCAACAATTCAAAATTTTTCTTAAAGGATAACCATATAACCAAAAATGGATAAAAATGATCGACTCAACATAATCGATGTCACTGATGGAACCCGATTATCGATGCGATGACCGAAAAAGCTCAAACATCGTGAGAGAAAGGTATAAAGCGATGCTACTTTTGGTTTAAGCATTGAATTTTGGGCATATATATCACCGAATTTCCACACATTTTTGTTATTCGGGGACGAACGACGATCGAGTTATGTCTAGGATTGACATTCTATTCCAAGTTCTCGAACTCTATTTTTTGTCTTGTCGTTTTTGCTCTTCCAAATTTCTTACTCTTCTGTTATTTTTGCGTACATTCGCCAACGTTTAAATTGACTACTCCAGAGGGGAAACGGATTCCTCCGTTGGCAGTAGGGTTGGTATTCGACTCGAAATCCTCAAACTCGAACGCGAAACTGGAACTAACTCGAGTCCAGTGCTAACCGTAGTTATGATTGAAAGAAACGTCCATGCTTTCAAACCCAAATCGTTCAAAATTCCCGCGTTCGTGCTTTTTCTGGTCATTTCACTCTTTTTCTGCTATACTTTTATTTCTTCTTTCAGGTGCAATACAATGGCCGACCTGCCCCCCAACAACACAATTTACATTTGCAACCTCAATGAAAAAGTCAAGAAGGACGGTAAGTGGTTTACCAGGTTTCACTTCCAATTTTAAATTCCTTTTAGAATTGAAAAAAGCGCTTTATGCGATATTTTCCCAATTCGGATCGATCATCGACATCATGTGCTTCACGTCAATGAAGATGCGTGGTCAGGCTCATGTGATCTTCAAGGAGATCGGTTCTGCAGTCATGGCGGTTCGCTCGATGCAAGGATTCCCATTTTATGACAAGCCAATGCGTATTCAGTTCGCTCGGAAGGATTCCGACATTATCGCCAAAGCTAAGGGGACTTACATGGAACCGTTAGTGCTTCTTTTTGAATTTACAGTTTAATTGTCCTTTGTTTAGTGATCCTGAAACTCGTCGTCAATGTCTTACGAAAACTCAGCCAAAGAAGGCGGTGAGGTCTGCCGCCAAGAAAGTGAAGAAACGAACAGAGGAGAACGAACAGAACAGCGCCTTGAACACTCCCCCCAACAAGATCCTCTTCTGCACCGATCTTCCCGCGGAAATTACAGAAGACATGCTCCGCCTGCTCTTCTCCCAATTCCCACAGCTCCGCGATGTTCGTCTTATCCCCGAGAGAGGCATCGCCTTCGTCGAATTTGAGGACGAAGCCGCGTCTACGGTGGCGAAGCAGAGCTTGCACAACTTCCGAATCGCTCCGGATACCTGCATCAACGTCCGTTACGCTAGCCAGTGACATTTTCGTTGTTTTTACCCTTGTGTTGCTTAAATACTAATTGTTGACTTCAAAGGTGCGGTAGCACTTTTCATGATCATGTAGATCCAGTTATGGTATGCGAGAACCGTTTTGCACCTTAACTGGTGGGCGGCTACAATGTCATCCGAATCCAAGTTTGAACAATCGTTTGTTCGAACAAACTGAAAAACCGGAGAAAAGCGATACTACCCTTCCACGGCTTAAACATGACGGAAAGCAGACATCCCCGCCTCCCTCCGCGTTCGTGTTTTCGTTCGTGTCGTTCGCTTCGCTTCTGACCTAACCCTTCAGAAGTGCCGCGCCCGGATAGCGGCGACACTGCGTGTGTATGTAGGATAATTCGCCTGTATGCGAACGCGTGCAACAGAATGGACTCATACTTGGTATCTGTAGAGAAACAATCGAAGCAAAATGCCGAAAAGTTAAGAAAAAGGGGTAGAAATATTAGTGGTCTAACCGTTGACTTCAGAGGTGCAGTCCACTTTTCGTGATCATGTAGATCCAGTTATGGTTTCCGAGAACCGTGTTGCACTTTAAATGATGGTGGACCACGGCATGTTCGTCTACAATGTCCTGCACAGAATCAATGTTAAAGTTACCGTCTGTCTGCTTCATCGGTTTTCGATAACACTTTGTTTTGTGCTTTTGCGAATTACTTGCTGTTGCTTAATGTTGTAAAAATTCGCACGTGAACAGATTATGCCATATTTCGGTCCTATATTTCAGCTTTCAAGTAGAACTGACCGACCCGCAAAATTTAACACGGAGGATATGATGATGCACGGTGAGGAATAAATTAGGAAAACCGAGAAGCAATCGGAAGTAGACCTAGGAAACAGTGGAAGGAAGAGCAAAGAGGATAGCTGCCGGAAAGTTGTTACATATTAGGCGATGTACTTCCGTGTTGCGGTGGAGGGACCAGACCAGGGGCACCTGAAATGCAAAAGCAAGTTAGCATGTGAAAGAAAGAAGCATGCAGGAAAGCGGGGGAGTCTCTGCTGTTCGACAGCCTTAATATCAAAAAATGAAATTTAAGGGAACGAAGTGGCAGCGAAAGACGACGACATGGAACAACATTTTGCATAGAACTCAAAAAATTAAAAAAAAAAACAAAAAAAAACACAAAAAATTATTCACAGTTTGTAGTCGTTGTAGTAGTAAAACGTCTTCCAGAACTTCGATCGGTTTTGACGATATTTGATGTACATTACAAGTAATGCCAAAGCTGCTATGACCAGCCAGATGAAGAAGAAGGATCCGTAGGCAGATGGCGGTCTTTCGAAGTCGCCTACAGTATCTATGTTAGGCACAAAGGAAAACGCTAAATTACCCATATGCTGAGCATCAAGACTCTTCCACCTCCTCTGAGGACTGGCGTCTATTTCTTGCAGTCGCTTCTCCGCTTCTTCAAGGCGATCTACCTTCTCAGCTACAGCAGCGAATTTTGGATTGAGGTGTTTGATAGCAACCTTCTGAAGTTTTCCGTCATCGAACTCGCTCATCTTATATTCGTTCTTTGCCTGAAACTGTACTGAAAAGAGTTTTGGGGTAAGTGAACTTACGGCCATTTCATCACTTCTTATGTCCGCGTAGTATCGAATCATGAAATTAAGAACTTTTGCTTCATCATAATTCCCACTGTCGTCAACGCATTCGTGACAAATTTCTTTCGGGGGGAACTGTCGTTTAGGGAATGACGGATCGTCGCCGGCTGCTCCCGACAAACGTTTGTTGACATTATTGTGTCCTCTCCAGGGCCACAAGATCACATCTTCTGCAAAAGCAGATAGTAGAGGGGAGAGAAGGCCACCGTGAATTACGAAGGCATGTACCTACCTGCTCTTGTAACTTGAGTCAAGTGATTGTTCTGGGTCAATTTGTCGAAATTCTTGGCACATTCAGAGCAACTCAGGAAGTGAAAGATGAACTGATGGAAAGGCTCAAGAACATCGATGACAGGTTTAAATTGAGGGTCTGAATGGAAGAAATAAAAGAATCAACAAACCGTTTACTCACTTTGCCCATCCTGTTTGTAAGCTTCTACCGTAACCGTGTGCATCAACGTCCAAAGTCCACAAGTGTAACCTCGCAAGTAAGATTTTGAACCCTTGCAAGCCACCCATGTAGCATTTACGGGAAGTGGATGTCCGAGGGCGTCTTGGATTTCATTAACTTTCGCGGTCCACTGCTCGGAACTAATAGGCGACATTTGGAGTTGCAACCACTCGTCGAGGCGATAGAAGAGTCGCCGTATGGGCGTCGTCCCCGGGACATACTAAACGAAGATATCAAGTTGGATTGTAGAATTCTTAATATGTTTTCGGCAGAAGCACACGAGAATGCAGAGGGAAGTTAAGCCGCAATTATAATACAGACCTTCTTCAGGACGTGCATCCATCCCTTTAGAGCCGCAAGATTATCACCTTCGATGATATTTTTGCGAGCAATCTCGTAATACAACATGTATCCAAGGGCCGCCTTCAGGTCAAGAAGCTGAACTTTGTACTGATCGAAGTTTACAGGGATTAGTGCGGCGGCGCTTCCACCATTGATAACGGGTGCAGGCTCTTGCTGTCGCGCACTGGTTTGCTCAAGCAGATCAGTGATTTTTGCTCGGATCTCCTCCCAGGTCACAGTGTCGCTAAAACTGGCATATTTTTTTTCCATAGCCAAATTATAAAGGAAGCGAAGTTCATTTCCTCAAATCATTCTTATAGTTCATTAAATTAAATGAACGAAGTACGATTTGAGCTAGTTACCTGTCAATAAAGATTCTCCAAAAAATGTAAATGAACGTACCCTGACGAAGCTAGCGGGGCATCGGAACCTTTCTTGAAAACGTGCAGCTTGGCGTTTGATCCATCCTGGTTTAATCGCGACAGTAAAGGATGCGAAGGGGACGCGATGGCAACCCGGACTCGCTTGTCATTCGCGAAACCAATGAGGGTCTAAAGTAACTCCATAAAGTAAGTAAGTTCGTGTGCCACTTACAGCCCATCCGACTTCCGCCGGTTCGTTTTCTGCCAACAAAGCGATATACAACGCCGAAGGATCGGCGGAGTTCCAGAGATCTTGCAGAGTCGCGGAGTCGTCGATGTAGTCGAAGCTGGGCCACTCAGAAGGACGCTGCTTCATCCAGTCATCGTGGACTAGCTTGGCGACGTCCAGAGTCAGACGATCGACGTTATACTTGTCGCCTTTGTAGCGTTCTCCATCCGCCTTGCTCTTACTGTTGTGTTTGAAGTACTAAAACGACTAATTAAATATACGGCAATCATATCTTTGGAGGCAACAAGATGAAAGCTTCAGTAAGCTCAGTATATACCATAATACAACTGAATTTTAAGAACGTAAAACTTCAGTCGGATTACAGTACGAGAAATAAGAAATGGGATGGGAAGAAAATGCTTACCGCAAGCGTAGGATACGCATCGATGTCGTGTTCTCTACAGATTGGCAAGTTTTTGTCATCAGCACAGTTCAGTACAGAAATCTGGACTATCGGCGCCCATGACTTCAAAGATCTAAATCGCTGTTTAAATAAAATGAACATTTGTATAAGATTACGTTGCAAATTGAACATATGTCGGCTTGTAACTTTGGCAATGACCGCACCAGCTGGAGTAGAACTCGATAAAGAACGACCGCTTCTGAAAACAAATGGATATCTTACGATGTAGAGGATATGCTGTAGAAGATATTAATAGGCAAGGATATCATCTTATATCGCTTACGAGAAAGCAAATGAATAATAGCGTTAGCTCTTCAAGGAAACTCGTTTTACTATACATAATCATTAATTGGTACACAAAATCCCGCTGCCAGTGGTTTTTCGAATTCGAGAAAATCAATATCGCTATAGAGAGAGTCCCACATGCGGAATCCATTTTGCTCGATAACATGATGATAGTTGCAAAACCAACAAAGACCAAACACTGATTAAGAATTATCGTTAATATATTTTATGTAATGATTCGATGAAGTGCTCTCCTTGTTTAAAAGAGTGGGAAGACCATCTTATAACGAATACGGAAGATATGTGAACTATGGCATAACCTGTCCTGAGTGGAACAGTCATGAAAAAATCAATTGAAAATGAAACTCTGCACCCTGCTTACGGGACTACAAATTACTGGATCGCTCACTATTCAGATCGCTCACCTGATTATACACAGTTGCGTTAAAAGTATCAACGTCGAGCTCGAGCACGTTGTCACCGGCGGCGTACAGTGATTCGATCGCAGCTGATGGAGCGAAGCACGCCGAGAGCAAAAAAAGAACAACGACGCTTCGTTGCCGCACGACCATCGACGTCCGAGACTCCTGAAAACGGCGTTTATGACGACGGAAAGCGCGAGCAAAACATGATGAAAAAGCGTTGAAGCAGTCGGCAGTCGCGTAATAACAAGTAGGTTGTGGTGGTGGTTGGTTGCAGAACCAATCCGATGGCAATGCGACGTTCAGAAGCATGACACGATGGCGAAGACAGCGGACGAGTGACGTGGAAGTGCAAAGAAAGGTTGTCTTCGGCGCGTCGGCAACGGTACTCGGAATTAGCGCTGCTCGGAAGGATTGACGGACATCGATTGGCGTGCGCGAGTGAAATCGGAGAGTAATAATGGCGGTTTAGCAATGAAATGCTTAGCGGATATGGGTCATGCATGGCTTATCATGCTTCTTAGTATCCATGTGTGGCTGTGACGTGTTCCCGACGGCGTGGAGTGCTTTTTATTGTTATATAGCTTGACTTTTCTTCAGATGAGTTTGTTTACTGCGATCCTCTTGACCCTAATATTTGTTTACGCTTGTTTATGAGTTCGCTACTTTTCCGCAGAAGTCGCATCTGTGGTGGTGAACAACTCCTTAAAGTGGACAAATGAAATAAAATTTTTATTGTTTTTTTTTCTAACCCATGGAATAGGTGAGCTACCCTTGTACAATCAATGACTCGTGAAACCACAGATATGAACCACAGGTGGACCACAGATATGAAAAGACGTGAGACTGTGCTAGGCACCACTAGATACAATCCACGTGTAAGGCGAAGCTATAGACACAGGGAGGAACCGTATAAGGTATACTTCACGCGTTGTCCTCTGACTTAAGCAATTATGATCACATCCGGAAAGCTAAGCGAGTTGCAGAAAGTCCAACTTAATTAAAAAAGGAGGATTAACAAGCGTAATTTTTGTTTTACCAGTAGATAAATTTAAAAAAAACGAAGAAAGCATGTTGTATCCCTGCAATGAGGATATGGAACAACCGTGAATCAAAAGGGGACCTGGAATAGAAGTGACCCAAACCGGTTTTACCCTTCACGAAAAGGGTTGTGAAAGACTTCGACTGGCAGCGCGCACAATAGCGAGAAGACTGACCGGCGGCGATCGCCTCGAAAAACAAAGACACGCCCGCGTCCAACTCGAATGGACATGTACGTGCGCCAGCGTATCTTCTCTGTGATCGCGCAACAATGGATTTGGTCAAAACAAGAATGACAAGAGCTTGATTAATTCCAAGGGCTAAGAGGGACCGAACGGGCGGAGACATGAGGACGCTTCGTCACTTCTGACACCCGAAAGAGCGCACGAGCCTTAGGAGTGCGGGGAGGTCGTTTGCATTTCGTGAGGCTCGACGACATGTTTACCCCGACAATGCGGTCAGCGAGGAACTCGTTGATTCTTACAAAAAGTGTTGCTCGTTTACATCACGTTACGCCAAGCGCTGTCGTTCGCGGTTGTCTTGACGGCGCGCTAATGATGCAGGATTTAACGTTTTGATACTGGAACAGGTTCTGGCCGCGAGGGTTCTTGTTGAAGAAAAGCTAGTATGTTGCGACGCTGTTTAAACGTGAAGAGGCAGACATGCCAAAAAAAAACGTTTACCAAACAAAAGGAGACATACCCCTTTCGCCATTTTTCCGACTGTACATATATGTAGAAAAAATTTGTGCAGTTTATCACCATTACATATGGCATATCAATTTCAAATAGAGTGTAAGTCAGACCACTTCATAGCACATAACAGCTATCGTTCACCGACGGACTATGTATGCATCAATTTTGGGAATATATTTCTTCCTACGCATCTTTACCATATCAGTCTCCATGTAATATCTACGTAAAATGAATAAATATGTATTTATTATTACGCCAACGCGCCAATTGGAAACTCTTCTATTCCACACGCGTTCTTTCCTCGAGCAAAGTAAAGATAGCCGTTTTCGGTCCCCCACTTTGTTCCCCAACTGTTCTTGACAATCCAGTAGTTTGTTTCGCTCGAGCTCGTACCGTATCCAACGACGAGAAGTGCGTGACGGCCAATCGGCTGAAGCATGCGAATGAGTTTAGTAAGGATTTGGGAAAAGGTATATATGTAGCGATGGTTCGTTAAAGGAAATTAGTGGCACGGGAAGAAATGTTCTTCTTGTTAAAAGCGTCACCTTATTTCTACAATCGTCTTCAATTGGTTGGAAAACTCCTGACTTGTAGTACATGAGGTCGTTTGTAACGTTGATGCTCACAGTGAAGGGGCCATAGTGAGTCAGCCAATCGATGAGATGTTGCTCATCCCTTTCCAGTAAATAAGCGTTTGTGATTTTCGAAGTGAATCCAGATTTCCGGCACTCTCCGCGGTTGTGCGTGTACGGGTACGCATTTTCTGTCATTAGTCCCTTTTCGTAGACATATCTGAAACATGTCCTTAATTTGAGTTTTTGAGATCGGTCAGAGGTGCTGACTTGTACATACATATGTAGTTGCCATACATATTGCTTCCGTTAGTATTTAATTATCTTTAAGAGTTTTAACAGTAATGTTCAAAATGCTTTGCAACAATTTCTTCCATTTACCCGCTTCTCTCAAACATAAAAAAGATGAATTTTCTCAAAACGGAACTTTTCAGCATCAGAATAACAACTCTAATGTACGAAACATAACTCAACATCAATTTTAACTTGTACAGAAGGTAATGTAATTAAAACAAATAGTCTACATTTTACTACAAAAATAAACTTCTGATATTCAAAGTCCTTACCGCACTGCGTATCCGACATTTCCGCCCTCACACCCTTTGTCGATCGTGTCACAGTCGACCAACTCCTGATCCGACAAGCTTATAGGCGAAACATTTTTGGAAATTGCATTTGCAGCTTCGACAAGTCCCGTTGTAGCGAAAGCCCAGCACGATCCGCACTGGCCTTGGTCCTTTACAGGAGAAATGACGTTCCTTTTCCTCCAGTCAAAACTTTCAGCTAGAGCACCGACTTTTGTGGAAAAGCTTGGAATCGACCGATTTAGAAAAGCATCGGACTCGAGATCTCTAGAGTCGAGATCCAACGGCAGAAGGACCTGAACTTGTTTAACAAGGATTTCTACTTCCTAGCGGACCTTTCTGATTTCACTTTCGCTCCAGTCAGCGAACCTGTTGTCTTCAAATTGAGTATCTTTTAAGCGGTCATTGAGCTCCTCGATAAGCTTCACCTTGTTTTCGTAGATCTGATATCTGTCAATGCTTGCTCTACTTCTTGACGCCTTTTCTGGAAATCTGTAACGAAAATTAAGTAAAAAAAATCCTGATAAATTTCAGAGATGTGATTCTCTGCGCACACTATTCTGATGCTTGATGTGTTGTTTTACAGAAAACTACTATCTAAACGTTTAGGGGTAATTTCAATAAACGTACAATAAACATTATTTCATGATATTTTTGCTTTGAGCACCATCTGCTCCACCTCTTCATGTATTTACCTCTCCAAATATCTGTGGTAGCTGTTTAATGCCTCCAGTGCTGACAGGTTGTCTGATGCCTTCGCAATAAGATACAATGACCTAAAATAGTGATCCGCTCGGCGACCAATCTTAATGACTCACGCCACACTTAACAACAGTACAGCAACAAGGAGAGCAAATAGAACTATGATCGCCACCTTCAGATTATGAAGTATGTTTGCAAAGCGGTTCCTAGGAGACATTTAAAATGTAAGGACTTGTAGGGGTCAGAAGCTCATTACCATCTTTCTTGCTCGAGCTCTTCATTAACGAGAAACTCGGCGCTGCCGTAGTCCTTCATCACTGAAATAGTAGTGAAATCCACTATGGGAGCAGGTAGGAGAAGCGGCAGAGTGCAGAGCACCTCAACTGCTTATCAATGATATAGACGTCCGCTTTGCTGGCCGTTACAGTTTTTCGGCCACGATACGCGACTACACCATCGGTGTGTAGAAGCCTAAACGGATAACTGAGTGAGTAGTATACTTTTTCCAAGAATCAAAGTGTGAGAGTAGCAAGACTTGATATCTACTAAATAGTACCGGTTCAATTTGCAACAACACCAAAGTTTCCGCTTTTAAATGTTATTACGTTGTTTCGTTTGTTTACTTTTGTTTGTTTCTGTTTTCTGAAGAAGCAGTTGCTGGTCGAAGGAGATCAGTATCACACCTTGCTTTGTTTATTGCGTTTTAAAAAATGATATCTTCGAATGGTTACGTAGCACAATTGGTAACGGTTAAATCTTATTGTTTGTTCGTTAAAGCACCATCATGGCTAGAAAAGAAGCCCTCCACCGTAGGCAGCTACCGCCTTGTCTTCGATTCCACAAGCATTCCGGCCACGGACATAGTGAACGTATCCATTCATTCCCCACTTGTCCCCCCAGCTGTTCTTCACAATCCAGTATTTTACTCCTTTTTCGTCGGTTCCAAATCCAACGACCAACATCGCGTGAAAGCCAATGATCTAAAACAGTGGATATAAGAACACGTACTACATATACTGTGAAACCTTTCCATAATCGGTACAGTCCTCTTGAGGAATGTATATGCCAGATTTATAATAAAAGAAGTCTTTTGTTACTCTCAATGACACCGTGAAAGTGCCGTAGTAGCGCACCCAATTGAGCATAACGTTTTCGTTATTTGGAAGACCAACCCACGTGGAAATTGTCGCCATGGAGCCATTTTTACGGCACGGGCCACGCATTCCTTCATAAGGGTAGGAAGACTCAGTCATAGATCCATTTAGTGAGATGTATCTGAAATAGTAAATTTCTAATTTTGGAGAGTTTGTTTTTTTTTTGTTTTTTTTTGTACAAATTTGTTGTACTACTAATTCTGACGCCTAACTCACAGAATAGCTATTAACGTGTTTCCTCCATAACAACCAATGTTGAGTAGATTGCAGTCAAGCAATTCTTGTTCCGACAAGTTAATTGGGGGAGATTCGGATTCGATGCTGTTGGCGGCTTCAACAGCCCCAATGGTTGCAAACGCCCAGCACGATGCACATTCACCCTGGTCTTTTACTCGCGTAATGACGTGCTTCGTACGCCAATCAACATTTGACGATTCGTTGTTGTGGGTAAGCAGCAATGCCTCTGGTATTGCAGTGTTGAGGGCGCCAAGCTCTGCCAAAGTCGTAATGTTCAGGTCAGCCGGTAGTAGTATCTAAATCCAGTGTCACGACAACAAGTCATTAACTCAGGAGATCCTGACCTTTCTGATATCCTTTTCATTCCAGTCAGAGAATTTTGTCAAGCCAAACTTGTTACTGGTAGATCGCTCATTCAGTTTAGAGATAAGGTGGATACATCTTTTGAAGTTCAGTAATTTTTCGAAAGTGCTTCCATTTCTTTGGACATTTGTTGGGTATCTTCAAATGACTATAGTCATGGTGAATCTATCTATTATGTATACTCACTCTGTCAGATATTCCTCGTATTGTTGTACCGTAGTCGAAGTACTAGAAAGTCCATTTCTTGAGTTTGGCAGGAAGAGTTTTACGACAATGAGGACAAGGGACCTAAAGTGTAGTTTCACGTTCAAACAATTAAGGAATTACGAGGCATTGAGGAGAAGCAGAAGAAGAAATATAACGGCGAAGACAACGAGGAACAGTTTAATCTTCTTCACTGTTTTGTCGACCAAATCAAATCCCCTGCAAGATCAAATCACTTATATATCCAGAAAACGAATATTCTTACCAGGAGAATTTTAGAGGCTCGTCTTCACGAACGAGCGGTTCAGTACTACCATACCCTGTAGCAGGTGGCATAGCGTTGAAAGCCGCTTTGTGGCTTTAGCGTTAGGAAGAAAGAAGAACTGAGAGTCATAAGGCGTATTTCTGAAGAGCAAATACGAACAATTCAATGTTTGCTGTTTATAGCTAAATCTTAAACCCTTACGGGTTTATGATTAATAATTGTCCAAACACTCGAAGGTTTCTTTGTAACCTAAGAATAGTTTCGTTGGAAACTTTAGCTTAGTCCAGCGTTCGTCACGCGAATCAACATTTCCTATGGTGAGTGAGCAAAAACGCATTCGCATGAACCTCATTCGAGAAAGCTTCTTTACTTTATTACATTGAACACACATAAAGACTTTTGTATAGGAGTGTTCGAAAGCTCACACACCTTTACTCTGTGAGGCTGCCACTAATATGTCTCTCATTCATCCCAGTTATTTGTTACAGTTACAGTTACATGCAAATTTTAGCAGAAGAAAGGGGTGATGGGGTCGAAGAACGTAGCATACTCAAGAAAGGCATGGTGCAGAGAGTAAAAGGAGACTGCGTTTAAAAGATTAAAGGGTTACAGCCCCAATCATCGCTGTGATGTTCTCTGCGCAATGCCAGAGGGTTGAAGATTGCTGAGACTACAAATATAGTACAAATAGATGCGTTCATAGATCTCTCCCTCACGTACTTTTTTCCATAGGTACCCTTCAAATTGGGCAAACAGAAAACCGCTGTCGCGCATAATTTTTCTTTGTTATCACTTTTTGCGAGCTATTAGAACGGTGATAAGAGATTTATACGTCTGCTAAACCACCTACTATCATTTGTTCTTGACTATTCACTTTGTGGCGAGACATTTCTGGGTGCGTCGCTATGAAGAGCGAGAGTCTTCAGAATCTCATCGCTGACGACCAGCTTCTGCTTTGGTAAGTGTACCTTAACATCATTGGAAAGCAATCGCTTCAGGGATTCGTTTTTCGAACGCACGTACCGCATTATAAGACGTCTTGTTATAAGTCTGGTCATTCTTTCGGGATGTATCGTCCTTTTCTCCGGTCTTCTCTTTTACATATCACACAACAAGAAAGTCCACGAAAGTGTTGAAGAAGATGTTGGGTCTATATCGGATTATTACATTTATTTGCAAAGGTGAGATAGAAGTGTGGTTTATCAGAATTACCGAAATGACGATAGACAAGAACAAAAACCTTTCTTCCAGATTCACCGAAAAATTCGAAAAATTGACAAATTTCGAAGCGCGCATGCGCCTCCCAATCTACCGAAACAACGTCCGGTTTATCGCCGATCTCAATGAGAATAACGAGGAGACCAAATTCGAAGAAAACTACTTTTCCGACTGGACGGAGGGGGAAATCAAAAAGATGCTTCTACCCACAGACTTCTATGAGGATCTCCGCAAGAACTCTACCTTCATAAAGCCAGCATCGAAGATGCTGCATTCAGCAATGAAAACCGCTAATGCGATTCCTGAGTACTTTGACTGGAGGGACAAGGGTGTCGTCACTCCAGTTAAAGCGCAAGGGAAGTGCGGTTCGTGTTGGGCGTTCGCCACAGCCGCAACGGTCGAATCTGCACATGCCATCACTCACAAGGACTTGAGAAGTTTGTCTGAACAGGAGCTATTGGATTGCAATTTGGATAATAACGCATGCAATGGAGGCGACCTAGACAAGTCTTTTAGGTACAGTTGACTGATGCTTGCCGTTTTCTTGCCAAAAGGCATAAATTACAAACAATTGATACTATCACATATTTTCCATGTGACTATTTTTCGTTCAAGGCGCAAACTTTCATGCATAGACTTTCTTCAGCTACGTGCATGAACATGGTCTCATGACGGAAGACGCGTACCCCTACGTCGCTCATCGCCAGACGACTTGCGCCCTCAAGGGAGAAACCACTAAAATAAAGTACGCCTACTTCATCCACCCCGACGAGAACTCGATAATCGACTGGCTGCTCAATTTCGGACCCGTTAACATTGGTATCAGTGTGACGAGAGACATGCTCGCGTATAAGTCAGGAGTGTTTCATCCGTCAGAGTATGACTGCAAACACAAGGTCACTCTTCACTATTTTGTTTGTTTAAAGGTATGGTATTTTATTTTAGGTGCTTGGACTTCATGCACTCCTCGTTACCGGCTATGGTATCAATGCAAATGGAACAAAATACTGGATTGTGAAGAACAGTTGGGGCCAGAAATGGGGGACTGAGAATGGATATGTACATTTTGTTCGTGGTATTAATGCCTGTGGCATCGAACAAGAACCTATTGGTGTCGAGGCTTAGAGTATAAATAAAGTAATAATTTAGCACGCATGGGCTGGCCAGAACATATGTCAAACTTCGCCAAACTTTTGTGAAGACTCGTTGTCATGTAGTGGTGCTGGGTGAAAGTGTCAATGATGATACATGAAGGTGCCAATGATGGGTTGTTAAAGTTCGCTGCTGGCACATGGAAAGGTATATAAACTCTTTCCATTTTGCCACATCTCCTTCCGTTTCCACGTCACCTTTGACTTCTATATCGACGTTCATTTCCATTAAGCACTTTAAACAAATCCATTATCTCGACTCTTTAAAATCTCGATACTACTCGTTATTATCCAAACTGGTCGTCACAACTGCGCCACTCTTCCTAATGAAATACGCTATAATAGCAATTGTCCTTGCGGTTCTTTTCATCACTGCCAATGTCGGAATACTGCTACTTATTCGTGAATCTATGTCATCAAAAGTAAGCCGAAGATATAATCGCTTATAACCCAGAACTTTGCGAACGAGGGCTCTCATCCTCTCAACTTCCAGGCTACAGAAAGTGCTCTTAACAGTGATCGTCCAGCTTCCAAACAAAGAAGTCATGTGAGGACGTTGGTTAACTCCGAACTACAGGCACTGGTGGACAAAATGTGGTTACTGGATGTCGACCGCCCTAACCCTAAAGATCTGATATTGAACTGGGGAAGCCATATAGTAAGCGGAACAGCCGACAAAAGCCCGAACTGCCTCTTCCACTACGTCAACGAATCGATATTCAAGAAGCCAGTTTACCAAGCGCTAATAAGCACCTACCAACAAAACCTATTTACTCCAGAAGTTTGCAATGCGGAGCCCCAAATGTCCGGATCTCGAAGAGAACTTTTCCAGGGGGTCTTACGAACGTTCGTGAACACCCCAGTGTTCCATGCGGCCTTTGAATACCTACAGGCAGAAGGAATCACCCAAAAGCCGCTCGAAAAGTTCATAACGGAACTATTCACCTTCTGGTTTGGCAGCTACTCGCGCTGTCGCGGGACGAAAGGGAGTTCTGGATGGGAGCATATCTTTGTCGGCGAATGGAATCACCACAAAGTAAGCGGTCATCACAGTTGGGTGCACTACTATGTCCTTGAGAAGGAGGGTCTTATCAACTATCATGGGTACCATCATCACTGCGGTTACTTGGAAGGAACCGTACAATATTCCTGGAAAGATCACGTTAAAAAGGTCGGCGGCTTCTTGATCCAGAGTTCACCCTCCTTCGACTTCTCCCTCTATACCGTTTGCGCTATGGCGCATCCCGGAAAGAGCGCTTGTCGTTTCTCGATAGACGGATATGAGCTTTCAGTAGTCACATTCAAGCAGCCTTGTGATGGTCAAACGTGTCTTAGTACAGCCTACACTGTCGCGGAGCAAAATGGGTATCTTGGATAATAAACTTCTCCAGCCCAACAAAATCTCCAGGTGTAGTACTTTCCGAGTATGTATGTATAGCAGGGAATCGGATCGGGTATGTATGCTTGTATGGATGTACAATTCAATGTAGTTTCCTTAAATGCGTTTACTAATAGTTCACAGACGCCTGAGAATATCAAATTCAACAATATCCTATAAGTGGCCATAACGAATGTTCTAAATGTAGAAGATCTTGTCCTTCTGCTGGGTATACTTTGCAAATATCGAGTCAATCTTGGCGGCGACTTCACTCATCGGCTTCGACGCATCAATGGCAGTGTGGATTCCACGTTGTTGGTAGTAAGATACTAACGGAGCAGTCTGTAACAGGAAGTAAATATATGTTAGTAAAAGCGGGAACTCACAAGTTTGTGATAAGTAAGGAGACGCTTGCGAAGAGTTTCTTCATTATCATCAGAACGGCGGATCAGGGGCTCGCCAGTGATGTCATCGGTCATTGGAACCTTCGGAGGGTTGAACTCAACATGGTAAGAACGACCACTGGCACGGTGGAAGAGACGGCCAGTGATCCGTCGCACCAAGAGCTCGTCGTCAATAGTAAATTCGACGACACTGTCCAATGGTGTGTTACGCTTTTCCAGCAACTCATCGAGCTGAACATTTAAAGTCATGAATGTAACGTTTTCTTGTTTTAATGGGAAGGAGGAGAAACGAGAATGCAGAGACCAGTATCGGGTTTGATCATTCGCAAGCAAAACGTGAAACCAGCCTATAATTGGGGATGAAAACAAACCTTCTCAGCCTGAACAGTGGTACGAGGGAATCCATCGAGAATGAAGCCCGTCTTGCATTCAGGTTTGTCCAGGTTAACATCGATCAGTTCGCAGACAGTTTCGTCTGAGACAAGCTTCCCCTCTTCCATGGTTTTCTTCACTCGCTGTCCCAATTCAGATCCAGAGGCGACCTCGGCGCGCAGCAGATCGCCAGTAGACAAGTGACAGGCGCAATAGGTTTCCGCAAGTTTTGGCGCTTGCGTGCCCTTTCCTGATCCAGGAGGTCCAAGCAGAACAGCACGGATTCCACGACGGATGGTCTCAGTGGGACCGCCGACCGCAGGCTGCTGCTCTTCGGCAACCTTAAGCTGCTGTTGCGCGTTCGGAGCCATGAAAACTAAAAGCACGTAAGCATTAGGCAAAAACATTATAACTGGTCACGAACGAAAACACGGATGCTGGTGATAGATTAAAGTCCGTAATGAGATGGGACAACGCTCCGACCGATAACAGAAACAAACTGAATCGTACGACAGCACGTGACATGTGCGCTCATCCACTGAGCAACAGAGACGACGGCACTGTACGGCAAACGTCACAACAAAGTGACTAGTTTTGCAAAGCGAAAGGTATAAAGGCGGCGACTCAAGAAAGGGAAAGAAAGCAAATGTAATTTCCGACAGGTACGACTCACTATACCGAAGTGGAATGGGTTAACGAAAAAAGGGTGCGAAATCGAGTATACCAGGGCTGATGGCTTATCGGGAACAATAAATCGACAGAGAGGGAGAGGCCAACGCGACACTTTCGACGGCAGGCGAAACAACTAAGAACCGTAGGGAAATGTCGCTGTGGGGTAGGACGAGATTTGCAAAACGTCTCGCGTTCGTCCAAAATAGTCGACGTTGAGGGGAGGTCTAAACCGCGTTTGGATGGCGCCACTAACGGTCCGCGTGGATAAAGGCACCACGGGACTGAGTCATTCGGATTTTCGAATACAAGATACTGGGAACTTTCCTGCTTTAAAACGTCGCAAAGATATAATCGGCGCCATAAGCAGTACAAAGAGCACGTGACCGGAGGAGTGGGGCGATATTCCCACTCGTTTAATCAGCAAAATTTCGCCGGCAGAATGTATACAATTATGTGCTGTGAAGACAAGAGATATATGCATTCTCTGCAACTAGAGCAGAGTGATGACAAACATCAAGAAAAACAAAGACATGTGTGTCCCTAGAGGGCACTTCGCAACCGCCGCCTCCTCACTCCGATGATGTTCCTCGGCAGCCGATTGATCGCGGAGCGCTCCGGAAGAGAACTCCAGCGACGTGGCGCACACGCGCAGTGTTGTCGTCAGCGCCATTAAACATCGCTGGCCGCGCTTCGTTTCGATTAAATCCGCGATTTCCGCAGAAATGTGCGATCAGTTTTACTGTTCTGGAGGATATTATGTTTCAGAATCATAAACTGATGAACGACAGACAACTGTCGGCATCGGCGACTGTTTTGCCTTCTGTCGATGGGACGTTGCATCGGCGGCCGAAGAATGGAAGCACAGCGCCTCCGAAGCCAGGCTTGGTGCGACGGACAATGAGTTTTCAGGTGGGCGTTCTTTTTTTTATTGAGCGCTGATGTATCCATTACGATGAGGTGCCTTAAGTACATAGTTATTCGTCTTCATCACAAATTTATCATTAATTAATCAATTTGATGTTATTTTATTTTGAATCTTGACATCTGATACATTTACTCCTATGAGTAGAGAGATCACATGAAACATTCAACCCTTTAGACAGTCTCGACCTTGCTAAAGATTTTATACCCAGTGCCGATAAATTAATACTGCTTGTTTCCCAGGAATTTTTGTAGTTGTTTTCGGTTGTGTTCACGTACCCTAACATTGTTGTCAAACTTATCGAAAGAGGCGACAAAGACAGAGATCGGGGTTCCTACGATATCTACAACGTTTTGTTTTGCTCTATGCTAATAATATTTGCTGAGTGCAGTTTGGACGCAAGAAGCCGGATCAGATAGACCCGAACACAATGGCCTTTATCCGCATTCGTTACAAGGACGTCTCCAAAGCAGTTATATGGCCCGAATATGCGGGACAACCAATTAGAAGAGTAAGTAGACCGTTCTGTACTGGCATTTAAGATTTGTTTGCTGTCTAGCCAGGCCCGAGTGTTTCTTCAGCCTCTGAAAAGAGCACGGTACAGTACCACTCGTCCGGAAATCATCAACCGGCTGTGTCTCTTCGGCTCAGTGGTCATGACATCCCGAAAGACATACGCAAGAGCGTATTGAAAACGAATACAAAAGCAACGCATAGGAGACCAATTGATGCGATTTCGATGTCGGAGGAGGGACTGCACACTGGTAGTTCTATTGTAAGTGTCAATTGCATCTGTTGTCGGAATTAATAGCCGAAAACAGCTGTTTTTGGATGATGGAGGGAACGTTTGTAACCGGTTTCATTGCAGTTCTACTACGCACACGCCTATGACATCACGAATGCGACAGAGATGCAGGCGAACGGAGCAACGATGGCGCAGAAGCCGTGGAGTAACCGCGACCGTGCTGACGTCGTGAGCAACACATCGTCCACGTCGATCGATCCGCAACCCCAACCTCACATACCTCCGCGCAGTGTCGACGACTACACCTCCGGCCCCAATCCCATCTATCAGGCTGACATTGATGACGAAAGGTCCCCGTATCTACCAGCCATGATTAACTCTATCCGCCGCTCCGAGTCAGAATCTAGCTCGGACAGTGTTGTACAAATTACGAGGCTTTGAGTCGCGAGTACAGGAATGCTGGAGAGAGTGTACAGCCTAAAAAGTATTCAGAGCGCATTTGTTCAATCGATCTAGTCGATTCGCATTTGCTTCCCTATAAATGTGTATTTACTGTGTATAAACGAATTTCTACGTGGATAGAGGAAGAGTAAGGTTAATTACCGCTCAGTACATTGTATTTCCTTGCGTTCGCACTTGGTATCGTTTATACTTCGTGATCGTCGCGCGCTGTCTGTCCCTTCCCAGCGCTAGCCAGTTTCTGCGATGTGACGCAAAATTTTTCAATTACACAATGGAAACATTTGTGCTCAGTTATCGGATATCGTGAAGCAGTACTATCCAGTTGATGGGGCAGCCCCGATTTATTCGATTTACTATACATATACTCATTCAGGTCGGAAATGGCGTCGATTCCGTTGATGTCCGATCAGGACCTCGAAGAAGGTAGAGGACTTCCAGATTATAATGAAGCGACGAAGGGCACCAAGAAATATGCTCCAAAGGGAAATCGTCTCTTTCGATACGCCGAAGAAACAGCTAACATCGGAATGGTTGCGCAAGCATCGGTCGCTATTCGATTAGGTGAGTCACCCTCATCAGTGAGTCATCTGTTCTCATCAATTCAGGTTTCTTGAGAAAGGTCTTCGGAATTCTTAGCTTCCAACTCATCGCGACTATTATCCTTAGTTCGGCACTTTACTTTACGCCTGGTGTTCGAGGATTCGTTCAGCAACAGTAAGCGAACATACATTTAAAGATGATGTATGCACTAAATATGAGGAGCCGTTCTGAGAAAATTGCGAAAAACAGTCAACAAGAGAGTTAAGGGATGTCGGAAGAGGGGCTTTCTTGACGAGATTCTTCGTTGAGGAGATAATCTTCTACGATAGTTCCGAATTGATCTGCAGTGATGGTACCAGCTCCAGAAATATCGAGTTGACTGAAGACAAACTCTGCTAGACATTCATCGTAACCTCCTATTTCTTTTGCAATGAACTAAAGATATTTGTGTGAAAAGGGGACCTGAACGGTCTGTAGACTACTCAGTAGTAGACTACGGTAGTCCAAATTCTAGTACTTTACCTTCAAATTCACCCTACCTTAAATTCATTTTCGCTAATCAGACCGTTGCGATCTTGATCAAAGACTTCAAAGCACTGCTTTATGACTTCTTCGTTTGATGTTTTTGCGCTCGCCAGTGTTTGTGACTTCTTCATGCAAATACAGAACTCCTCGAAATCGATTTCACCATTTCCGTCAGCATCGACCTACCATATTCCGTAACATGTCTTAATATACGGTCTTACCTCTCTGATTAGATCATCGATTTCATTGTCTCTAATTTGTAGTCCAAGTTGCTGAACGGCCTGCTTTAGCTCATCGTTACCCAACGCTCCGGAACCATCAGTGTCGAGCATTGAAAATAGTGCACGAAACTCAAAAATCTCCTCTTTAGTGTATTGGACGTCCTTTCCGGTGCTAGAATTCTGTCCACTGTGGTCGCCAGTGGCATCTCGAAACGCATTCCTAATCATCTTTCCCGTTCTGCTGCTCTTTATGGGTTCATCGATCGAAGCGGCGGCCACCTTTACACGCCGCATCATCCGAGACCCTGCAATTTCATCTTTAAAAATTCATTCTTATCATATAGATTAGGAGCTTCACCTGCAGTTTTCCGGATTAGGCTAAACTTGCGCTGCATCATATTGGGAAGTAAACAAAGGACATGTGGAGAGTATTCCAGACTTCCAGATTATTTCACTACTGCAGTTTTAATTTATTAAGTGAGGCACATATCATGTTAAGTCCGAACGCTACGAAGTTAGTTTTGTAGACAGTATATACTCAATTGGTATTTTCAGTATATGGTTAGTATGATTATCTAAAAGTCACTTTTAGAGAAGAGTAAAACGCAGATCTGTTTCTCGGAGAGCAGGATGAGAAGCACCTGTAACTGGGAATCAGTTACAGAAAACTCCCCTTTTAAGCATGTACAGACCGGATGCGCTCATAAAGCTTCCGGTGCTTAGACCATTGATCTCAAATTGTTTTTCATAAAAGAACTTACTGATATTAGGCCGAGAAGAACGTGTGGAAGTCGTAACGGGTTCATCGGATTCGATGCTGTCCTCGCGTATCGGTCCTGCTGGACGAGCACGAGGGGGTGGATAGCTTACGGAATTCATGTTCGAAGAGGATATTATTCGCTCCGATAAGCCGTGTAATGATGAAACTTGAACATAAGGCGGTGAACGAAGTATATTGATTCGCTTGCGTGCTTGGAACACATTCTTAATGAGGCTTTTAGCTTCGGGAAGATGTTAATGGCTTTAGGCGATTGCAACCATGATGACTACTTGAAATTTAAATAATAGTATAGAGCGTGTTAAGCGGGATTTATGTTTAAGTGGGATATAAAACGGTTAGATGTTGAAGAGTACAGTGTCTAATTATGCTTCTTTCAGGCCATGGATTCTTTTCGTCAACCTATTTGGCTCCATTGCTGTGCTTTTTGCCATGTTCGTCCATGCACGTTCAGTTCCTCTGAACTACATTCTGTTGACCGTTTGGACCGTAATGCAGGCACTTGTCATCGGAAGTATCGGTTAGCACATCCTCTCTGTAACTCTGGACTTATTTCATTACTTTAGTTTTGTTCTACGACGTCGATGTTGTCATTCAAGCCGCGATCCTCACGGCCGTTGCGGTCGTCGGACTCTTTATCTTCACCCTCCAGTCGAAGCGTGACTTCCAAAAGCACTATGCGCTGCTCTTCACGTGCTCGGCAATCCTCATGATGGGAATGTTCCTACAGGTAAATTTTTTGCACTTTTCTTAAGCACAATATTCTTTCAGGTTGTGTTTATGTCGCCGACGTTCGATCTCCTCATGGCGATTTTCGGTGCGATCGTCTTTGCCGCTTACTTGGTCATTGACATTGATTTCATCATGAACCATAGCTCTCCGGAAGACTACATTATTGCGTGCATCAATCTCTATCTGGACATTGTCAATCTGTTCCTCGAGATCTTGAGAATCCTCAACGAGCTTAACAGAAATAATTGAAAATTTTTAAGGGTTATTTCGGGTTGGAGTGGTCTATGTGTATGTGTTCAGCAATGTCTGTGATCGCAGGGCCAGTGAATGATTATCTGAGCTCTGAAAATGCTTACGATTTGTATAATAAAAGACTGTGTTTTCTACATAACTTCCTATCCCTAGTCTAAGTTCATAGTAGCATTCGGTCTATATGTGTATGTATGCATGTATGTAATCTGCTCTACACTTCTTGCCGGAAATAAACTTGTTGTGATTTCGGACACAATGTTCGTGGCGATTCTTGCCTCAGGTCTGAAGGGTGCCGTTTGTCAATCTAACATTCTTCTGATTCTGAATGGAGCAAATGATGCAAAACTGATTTTTAACATTGTATACCAAACCGCCCGTTTTCACACGCGCAGTACGCATTCCACAGGCCACCCTCAAGTGTATTACTAAACACTGCGAGAATAATTTAGCCCATGTCTGAAGGATGGTCGGGGTTGTCAGATCAGGTTTCCCATCTACTGCGCTCATACTAGTTTTGTGCGCTACGAATGTGATTCACCATATCCCTTACGCGTCTCAGACGCGGTTTCTCGTCGTCAACGTAAGAGGGCGGCGACTGCTATTACATAATCAATTTGCTTAGCCCTCACACCTCAGAGATGAATCTACACACGGTGGTACTCCTCTGCTTCGTCATCGCCTCTACAGGCGCGAACCCTTTTACTCCGATAGCGTTCGACTGTAGCCGAGTGGACCCGAGCTTCTGTTGTGTAACCAGAGTGAAATACGTGTGCAATATCAAGTGTGATAACATCGAATGCGTTTCTCCGCTAGGTGCTGGAAGCGTTCCAGAAGGTGAGATGAACCTGGTGCTTCCAACCAGTCTTCGGTTTTCAGTCAAAGGACCTAGAGCTGGAACCTCAATATCCTCATCTACTTCTTGGAATAGTCACGATGGAGACAGTGCCCCGAAAAGGCCCAAATTTGAAGAAAGCATCGATTCAGAGACTTCAACCACATTCGCGACATTGATCCCCGATGTTGTTCGGCCTTCGCCTTCTTCCCCTGTAGCGCCGCCACGATTTGTGCCATCAGATGTCACTGAAGAAATTAGGAATACAGCCGTTCAAGGGGAAACAGCGGTAAGGCAAGGGATTTTTTTTTAAAGGATTGAAGAAAATTCATTTTTGTGCACATATAAATGGGAATATCTGTTAGTCAATGTTTTGTATATCTGTGAGAGTGGTAGGTGTGGATAGATATCCTACAAAAGTACACGGATTCTACATAACTTAATATCAAAATCAAAACCCCTGAAATTTAGCCGAAACCCAAAAAGAAGAAGAAATCGCGCATCATCAAACCACCCACCGTTCCGGGAAATGAGACCCTCGTGCACATCGACGAGGTCGACTCTGACTACAAGGAGATTCCTATTAGCGACCTATCACCGTCGGCTGAGGTGACGGAAGCTCCGGTTTCCGTTGATTCATCCGCTCATGTACCACCCGGAGGATTCCGGCCCAAATTCTCGATTAAACCAAGCGAGACAAAGCCAGACTCAAGCTTCCCCGTGAGCCAGTTCTCCATCGACGGAAGCGCCCCTGACCCTAAGGCTGTAAATGGCGAAACACGACCTCCTTCAACTGCCGAAAACGGGATATTCACGAAAAGTTAAAAGAATATTCTATTTTAAGTTTTTATGATTTCTTTAGAGATAGACGAGGTCATAGGATCTTTATTCAAATCCGCCTTCAACACGACAGATCTCATGAAGAGGAGGGCTAAACTTGCAAAAACCTCTCAACTTCTCAAACAAACACAGATCTCAGGGAATGACCTCAATTCGTCGCCATCCGGCTCAGCCGTGTCGCCACCTCGTACGTCTTTTCAATGAGGGCGACACCTCCTGTTGTAATTTAGAGTGTGGAACGGCGCCCGAGTTCACTCCATGCGTTGAGGTACAGGAGGCAAATCGTCGACTTTTGCAATGTTGTCGGCAAAAAATGCTCCCACTAGGCTGTCACGATCTCTGCCGCTACGATGTCAAGCAGACTGAGGTGGGTGTTCGGTAGTAAAATGATCGTCGAATTCATGAAAGACTTGCTTGACACGATGATATCAAAACATGTTTTACTGCCAGCCGAACCTAAAAACTGGGGAAGATGAAAAACTGGTCTTCATCGAATCACATGGTAAAAAACGATTTGAGGGTTTTCATCATGCCCTTATACATAATTGGGAGAAATAAGATGGAAAAACTAAACAAGCCATCAATAAAGACTGAATTATGGCTAAAATTAGTTCCAAAGCTAGACAAGCTAGACTACATATATAGTTAAAATTATTTCATAAAAATTTCAGATAGGTCAAAACTTGAAAAAAAATTACCGAACCTCTTGAGCGTTCATTCCTATTAAAACGTTGAAACTTTCGAAAAGAAAAGTGCGACATTTTCAGATAAAAGCAGCTATGGACGCGGGGCGGTGCGGCCTATTAAGCATTACACCCTTTTTGGAATGCGCATCGGGTGGTAAAAACAATGTTGACTGCTGTCGTCAACGAGGAATTATCGCTAGGAGGTAAATACCCACACTTAAAAACTTGCATATAATATCAACATTCTTCAGCGGACCTCAATGCGAAGTGTTTTGTGCGTCAGGTTCCACCATCGGGCCGCTAGGCCTGCAGCACGTGGCTTGTGGCGGAGTTATAGGAGATCTGTTACACTGTCACCACGCCGGTTTAGTATGATCTAAATCATTTTCGTAGTTCAAATGTATTTGTACATAAGTGGTCGTACGATATGTATTTCCTGATGTTGAAGTTTGATGTTGAAGCTGATCGCCGAGAAGCAAAATGAAGATGAGGTTATTTGTTCAGCCCGTTTGTTAGCTCTGTACGGAATGCTAAAAACGTATGTGTCAGCAGGATATGTATTTGCAAACTGTGATCCTTTTGTATTTAAATTCTGTGTGATGTTCGAAAAGAATCAACTTACTGATATGTCGCCTGAAGGTCGATTTCTAATCAATGAACACTTCTAACACGGCTCAAACATAATATCTCCGGACATATGACGCTGTGGTTTACTTTTGGTTTACCAAAAACTAATCCATCTTTCAACCTTTACAAATGACCTTTTGACTTATTTTTTAGCGTTTTAAATATATTCTCTAGCATATAACCTAAGGATGGATAATCGTTAAAATCTTCCTAGAGTTTGGATAAATCTTTGTTATCTGCATTGAGCTCATAGTCACCTCCTATATACACGTAACATTTTAGGGAATTTCCAGCAGAAATTCTCGAATGAGAAAAAATACCGTAATTAACTATCTATTATATTTCCAAACAGATATATGTTTTATGTTAATTTAAAAAAGTATGAATTTTGCAAAAAAAAATTATTAATACTGTAAACGATCAGTGCTTTTGTACAACTGCATAGCGGTGTACCCCTTTCTTATTGCACCAGCTTATTTGATAACTAGTTTATAAATAATTAGTACCCTTTATTTGTAGAACAGTCTATTTTAACCGGTTCCTTTTTCGACCCGTGTTTGAACCATGTTTGTTTGTTTTTAGTGGCTGCTCAAATACAGAGGCATGCAAGTAATGGAGTCAGTCCACTTACCTTCTTCCGTGATTCGTAACGGATCTACTGAAGAGCACAATTCTGGTACTGTTATTTTCTAGATGACATTATTAAACCAAGATTCGTAGTTTCTAAAGATTGCACACGTAGGTAATTGCTCCTTTAGGCGATCAATATAAAGTATGCTCAAAATATGATCAGTATAAGGCAAAACTGTGCAATAGATTCGGCTAAATTTAATTCATTTTAGAGTACATTTGGTTACAAGAGAGTTCCCTGAACGGTTCGTGTCTTTTTTGTTCCAACCGTTCATACGATTTCAGGACATTTTCTACATCAGCTGCGCTCTTATCGGGTCTGATTTAGCTAGCTTATCTGATCACAAAAAAACGTCCCTACAGTGTCGGAGCGCTCCGACGAAACCGGTTGCACAGCCATCTACTCTGTTCCATGTGTGCACCATTTAAATCCGGATCACACGGTGCTCCCTTGGTGACCCTGGTCTGATTTAGAATTCTGAGCGAAAAGTGCACCATTTGCAACCACCTTTGCCAACTTAACATAACACAGGAGCAGGTTCTGGGCATGAACAACTCGTCCGCGGCCAGTGGCGATCGATTCTAGCGCCTTCGGTGATCTCACTGTTCGAGAGGAACTGGTCCACCGTCATAATCTCAGAGTGACGCCAACGGTGTAGTGAAGAGCAAAGAAAGGGCCCCGTTGCAGCGCTGCCTCGTATGCCGTCCGTCCGTCAGCCGCGCCGTCGGTGATTGCGTTTGCTTGCGCCGATATCGCCGTGGACGGGCGATGGCAACTTTTTTATTTTCATGTAGTGGTGCTTCCCGCGCGGCCTCTTTTTCCATTTTTCACTGTTTCAGACGATATGCAATTAGAAGAAAATATTCTTGGCTCTTTACCGCCTGAAGTCATTTTGAGGATATTGAAATATTGTGATCTGTTCTCGTTGCTGCAGTTTGGCCAGGTAAGGTCTCATTTGTGCATGAACATACTGTCGAGGGGCTCTAAAGGTCAGGAAAGTCATCAAAGACACAGATTGTACCTCATATGGGTGTATAGTTCGTAAGTTCTATGTTTACATTCCCTGAGACACTCAGTACTTCTTTAAAAACGAATAGGATGGATCTGAAAAAGGTTTTAAAGCATATGAGAAACCTAACAATCTCTGGTCTGTCTTTGTGCTACTTACTATAAAGTGAACGAGGAACTTTTGTTTCCCATTCAACATATGATTCCAACATATGTATGTGAGTAAATAAATGACGGGGTTTTATACCTTTTTTCCATGTGTTTGCACGCGTTGCAATTGCTTATTATATCAGATAGCCTTGTTCGTATTGAAACAGGCTCTTCTTTTCACTAGGCAACAATAGACTAATATAATAACTTTCCATATTAATAGTTTAAAAATCCGGATCTAAAGTGGCACACAAATTTATGTCGGTATGAAATCGAAGGACTCGCCGAAAGATTAAAACCGGCTTATATCTGAACTTCATCAAATAGAAAAATTGGTATATGTATAATGAAAAATTGATTTAGACATGCAAAGAGTACGACTATGCAATACGAAATCTTATTTGGAGCAAAGAGAATTTCGACGTCTACATGGAGTACTATTTGCCCTACAGTCAACTGATGGAAAGACTATATCGAAGTCGCTCAACACTTCGGGCGAAGAAATTGGTGAATTTCATGCAGAACAACATCAGTGACCGCTTGACGCATATAAGCATGCGAAAAGCGCCTATGCTCTTGAGCACGACCGATCTTATTAGGGTTAGTGCGTCCATGCAAATATTTTAAAGGAGGCTGCTGAGCACACGATACAGCTGTCATCATGACCACACATGCATACTCGCTACAGAAGGTTCTGTTTAAAGTTTAACGCCTGATATCTTTGTGCAATCGTTTTGACAAAATTACGATGTACTGAACATGTACAGCTCTACGGAAGCTGTTCTAACCTGCGTATAATTATTTTTCTACGCTGTTTTCTATGCTTTCTTTTCTGTTTCTCAAACTACAAGATAGCCCGTACCCTATGTGAGCCAAAAAATTCTGAACATTCAGTGACTGCTCCACCATGGCTGCTAGAGTTGTTGAAGAGTTTAAAAAATCCACTTTATAGTTTGTTCTTCAGATAAAGCTTACATCATAAAAGATGCTTTCCCACATGGACGAAAATCACTATAGCTACGCTCTCTAAAATAGTGATCCATATTCTCTCTACAGTGGAAGACAGTTTTTATTTCAGCTTGCGGCATTGTTTCCTTCAATAACCTACTTGGATATGGCGCAGTCAAACGGTGATTGGCCGCAATTCGACAACAAAGTGGTATACTCGCTTGCTTACTTCAAGAAGTTAAAAACGCTCAAGATCGACGGAACTTTGTCGAAGCGAATCGTGCGGCGAGGTGGTGGGCACCATGACACCACGATCTTCTCCATAAAAGTGCTTTCCTCTTTGGAACACTTTGAGATTGACTGTCACCACGACACACTCACAACAATCCTCAAGACTATGGCACTTAACGACACCACACTCCCGTACCTGAAACGCGTAAAATTCAGCGTTAAGCACACTTCGGTTAGCTATCCGGATCAGCTGGTTTGGTTCCTCTCGAATCATAAGAACTTGGAGGACGTTCGGATTTACAACGCTCTTTTTGCCACCATCCCTCAAATTGAGCAGTTCTACAGGTTGGGCAAAGGAAAATAACGAGAAAAGCTGAAGATGGGTCTTTAGTGCACTCTGTAAACTTCCAAGGCTCAAAGTGCTCGTCTTGGAAAAATGTTCGTTTTGTGATCGAATCGACCACAACCTCCAACGACAGTTCTACTCGGAGATGAAAAGGAAAGGGGTGATGAGCATAGGAGGAGTGAGGAACATGCGATTCGACCCTGATAACAATCACTAGAGAATCTCATACAAATGTAAATATTTTGAAAAGCATAAATAAAAACAATTATAATTTAGCATCATTGTGAATGTTTGGTTTTCATCGATGATGACGACTCTAAGCCATCTATGAAGTTTCTGGGATATGCTCCGAATAAGGCCTATCTGATATCGCACATATCTGATGTTTTTTCACGTAGAATTACTTGTATTGCCGACAAAAAACTTGTATCATAACCTCCCTATGAACGACCAACTCTTTTTGGCAACCCTGTTGACCTTCAAGTGACTTTGGCGGTGCATGATCACTTGAGAAAGAAACATTCCATTAATGGACAAGTGCACCCAACCCAGAAAAGATATCCCTCACCGTGTGCACTTACAGGCAAACTCATTTCTATTGAATATTGATTGACACTTTCACGAAATCGAGCTGCTCTGGTGCAAACAATCCTGTGGTGCAAACAGTGGTAACTTCAATTCTGGTTCGTTCGCGCAATCGATTATTCGTTTTGGGACCGGTCGATTTCGGCGCGCGCCGCGGTGTCCATTCCTCTGCCGTTCGTCTTGAAGGTGGTGATGTGTTAAATTGGTAGCTTTGTTTATGGTTTCCATTCAGTTTTGTATCGATTTTTGACAAAGACAAAAAGATGAAGGGTGGGGTGGTCGTTTAGGACCATGTTCTAAGATCTTTTGAGGAGCTCTTCAACAGGCCAATCCGCTAAATTCAGCGTTAACTTCAAGAAGCGCATCCTGGAGTTGCGTTTTTTTCACGTTGGGGCGTGCTGGAGTCTATAGGATCGAGTGAAGAACTCGAGAGTTGATGTGCGACTTCACAACCTGGTCTATCACATTGGATTTCGCGGCGTAGGGTGTGTTGATACATCATTTTCTCTACGAAATTGAACGATTTTTATCGATTATTACTATGTTCAAGTGGCGGACCTGTCTTCTGCCGCTGTGCGCTTCCTATCCTGCGAAACTCTCCCCTTCACTCTATTTAAGCTTCTCACCGAACATGAGCGCGAACGCACTTATGACTGTGAAGGGGATCATCTAGATGTCCTATTAATTTAACCTTGTTTGCGACTGATGTACGTTTACTTTGCTATGTGGGCCGGAATTTCGTACCCGAATTTTTCACATGTGTGTAATGTGATGTGTTGTGTTCACATAATGTGTTCACATGAAAAGTTTCTAGAATTACAGGAATGTTACCTGGTTCCAGGGATCCACGCAAAACTCCTTATAGTTGTGTCTCATTTAGATGGAACTAAAAATCGAGGGAACTTATGTTAGAACCAGTTTTTGAATCAGCTGCTAACTTTCTTCATGTATCCTACGATGAAGGCAGAGGAAAACATAAAACCTTAGATTCACACCCTTCACGTGTCACCAGTGATGGCATTGCTTATATGATTGGTGTGAAAATTTGATGTAGCACTCTAGGACTAAATTAAGTTTCTCCTACATTTGTGTTAAGCATAAGTTCGCACTTTATCGATACATGGAGCACATGTAGTACCAGCGGTCTATTTAGCAAAGAGGGAATGACCTTACATATACATAGGTCACAATGTACGGTTCATACATATTTATGTTTTTCATTATTTTCCTCGCGAGACGTCTATAACGCTACGAGACGCGATGACTGCTTGATTACCACACCATTTTATGAACGTGTATTTTCAGATGGAACGTCAGCCTCTGCCAATCGGCCTAGCTGGGAAACGCGTCATCCAGTTGAATGTCGCTAGCGGGCAGATCACTGGAGTTGTCAGACCCTCGGCACCTAGGTTTGCCGCCAATAGCAGACTGTCTGGTCAGTCGGCGCAGCCACCGACAGCACAGCATGGATCGGTAAAACGAGTACTTGGAACGGAGTACTCTGCCTTCAATGTCGGAGGAGCCATGCGGTCCAAGTACTCGCGGGCCAACGACAAGTCCAAGGGGCTTCGCCACTTCAGCACAAAAGTATGCGAGAAGGTGAAGGCTAAGCAGCACACCAACTACAACGAGGTACGTCACCGCATGGTTTGCGGTCTCTCACTACTCTCTATCTGCTTCAGGTGGCTGACGAACTCGTGCAGGAGTACTTCGACGGTCTTCCCACTCCACCGGTAACGGGTGTAAGCCTACTATGGTGCATATACCCTAAACAATGTGCCATTTCAGGAAAAGCAATCTTACGACATGAAGAACATTCGCCGCCGAGTGTATGATGCGTTGAACGTGCTCATGGCCATGAACATTATCGAGAAGGAGAAGAAAGAGATTCGCTGGGTCGGACTGCCAACGTCTACTGACCAGGTGAGACTTTGTGTGCTGAGCATCCCATAAACGTCATCGAAATAGCACATCAATTATTAGAAACAAACGTTTCTTTTCTTGCGCAACACAGGTCTCATATCACCTTAGTGTTACTGATGTGATTTATAGGAGTTTCGAAGAATAGAAGACGAGAAAGCGGAGCGCGAGAGACGTATCACCCAGAAGCGAGAACAACTCCGCGATCTGATCAATCAGCTTGTCGCCTACAAGTCTTTGTTGGAAAGAAACCGTGAACGAGAACGTAACGAAGGCCGTCCGGCGGACAACACCATCCTCTACCTACCGTACATCATTGTAAATACGAACAAGAAGACCGTCATCGACTGTGCCATATCGCATGACAAGTGAGTGCTCCCATGAGATGTTAGTCAATGTACCCTTTGTAGGACTGAGTACCTCTTCAACTTCGATCAACCCTTCGAGATCCATGACGACATCGAAGTTCTAAAGCGCCTGGGTTTGGCCTACGGCCTTGAGCGAGGAGAGGTTTCTCCCGAGCACCGTGAAAAAATAAAGTCGTATCTTCCGGAGGCGCTTCGCCCATTTATAGATTCGATTTTTGACAACACACCCCTACGGAAGCAGGTTCTACCGCCACCGGGTCAACTTCTACCATCCCAAGACAAAAAACCTGTGTAAGTTGGATCTGTCGTTTTGGATTTTTTAAAGTTAAATAAGCCTGCTATAGTAAGGGAAGCAGGTTCTACCGCCACCGGTGTTATGTTCGAAGAGTGATTGGTACATCGAAGTTGGAGTCTCCTTTTGCAAATGAAAATTGTGACTTGTCATTAAGAACAATCCCTGAATGTTCCATTTTCAGCCACTTGCGCGCCGTCCCCGCCCAGTCTCAGCAACCTGGAAGTAACGTCGTCTACAGCAATCCTCGACCCGTCGTCCGAACAATACCGCCACCCTCTGGTCATCAGACGAAGTACGTGGTTCAGCGCCAGGGCCAAGCGCCTCAGCAGCAGCGTTATGTGAGTGCCGCCACGGGAAGCCGTCAAGGAAGCAGCCAAGGCCAAACTCCAAGCCAGGGTCAACGCTACATTTACTACACCCAATCATAATACACGCGAAACGTATCGAATGCTTCTCTCGTACAACAATAAGTTGTCAGTTACACATAATAAATGCGGCTATTAGAGGTGTTCGTAGAGGGAGGTGGTACGATGGAGGTAGGAGTCGCGAGTGTTGCATTCTTTGGCGAGTGCCGCATTCCGCTCGTACTGCGAGAGGGACATTGACCGGCGGAGTGTAGTCGGGTAATTCTGGGTGCTCCTGGACTCTGATGAGTGAGAAGTGCTGAAGACGGTGATATCGGAGCTTAGTTGCCGAAAACGAGGATCCGGGTTGTAGCACATCTGACGAAGACGGTAGACCCAAAAGCGAATAGTGCCGTCACGACGCTGATAGGTCCACGGGGTGATGAGGGAGCGGCCGTGCCAGTAACTCAACATGAGCAGGGGGAAGGAAAGCGAGGCGAAGTTGCCGAGGACAATGGCTGAAGTGGGAGGGAGAGCCATGAAAACAATGGTGAATGCGGCCTCCAAGGAGAGAAATATGTAGTTGATAAAGAGGAAAATGGTAACGTGGAAGCCGGAGGGACTGCCGCCGGAAGATCCGCCTGTGTCTCGAGGAGTGATGGATGAAGTGTCTAAACGTTTATATGAAGAAGTAATGCTAGAAACATGAGTTTTTAAACTGTAGCTATGGGACAACCTAATATCCATACGGTACTTACGTTCTTCACTGCTCCCAAGACTCGTTGTCTCGACGATCCATTCCAACTCTTGCATACTGACGTCTCCAGGATGTTGAACGGAGGACACGTCGTCTTCGGGCTCGAGTTCGAGACGAAGCACGTGAAGAATACCAATAATAGCAAAGGCGATGCCCGAGCACACAACCACGACGATTAGAATGACTTGGCTTAGGGCGTTGTATTCCATCTAAAGATAGTCGTCATCAGATCTGCTTTGACACTGTATCAAACCTGTAGTTTCTCGTCTGTCCAGCAGATACGGAGAACATCGTCCGGTGTCTGCGATATGTAGAGTCCCGGATCGTCGTAAATTACCGAGAAGACGTAAACAAACGGGAAAATAAATTGTGTAAAAAGGAGAAATCCGCACACACGGCCGCTCCAAACCTGCAGAGGACGAAATAATTCAAAGATCATCTCACTGTCATGTAGGAATACTTGTTCAAGCCAACCGTGATATCATATGCAGGTGTACAATTCTCCTCGAGCAATTATTACACAATATCATTATTATTACAGCAACATCAGTTTATTTCATATCAGCTTATTTTCTGTAATCGTTTGAAAGCTATTGTTAAAGCTCCCACTGTGTAAAATACTCTTCGATTTCCAACAGTAGAGTTGGGGTTTTGCGCTGATAGTAGGAACGATTTGTACACTATTAGATGCCTATACCCAGCATAGTTTTTCTCCCCTAGCGTGTGACGTAAACATCTTTCATCGCTCTTTGTTAGTGTAGAGGAAGCTCACCTTATCAAGCATATTGCCATTGAAACTGAGTGTGACCATGCGATTTGTGACAAGAATGAGCAATCCGATGTACTGAGCAATGGAAAGTCCCACTCCGACGGCCCACATGATGTCAGCATTTCTGGGATCCGATTGCTCTAAGTATATTTCCCTGAAACGGGTAGTACTCCACTTAGTGTCAGCGGGACAGCACCTACTTTACGGGCCATAAGGGATTGTTGACAATAAGCAGTTGATACGCCGCGATGAAAAGGTTAATCAGGCAGAAAAAGACGGAGTGAGTTATGAAGTGGCAACGATTCTCGCTAAAGTGCCAGTTTTAAGCGATTTTTGGGCTCTTAAGATAACTTATATAATGCACATTGCATCACGATTTCCTAAAAATGGATCTTGATCAACTATTGATAACTTTTAGATATAGAGCTATAGCGAAGCAGGACACTTTGACGCGGGACACTTTGACGCGGCCGGTTTGACGCGAGACACTTTGACGCGAGCCAGATTGACGCAGTCCCGGTTTGACGCGGTGCCGGTTTGACGCGGGCCGGTTTGACGCAAGTCATCTATCGGGACAAGGATCTACACAACTCTGTTCGCCGAAGTCGAAAGAGGTTCGCGGATGCAAACTTAATTAGCTGAGCATCAGGAACGGCAGAAAGCCTAAGCGGAAAGAGGTTCGCCGAAGCCGGGCGTAGAAGATACTGCGCTTGCAATGCTGAAGCCCAGCGTAGAAGTTGCTTTAAGGCCGAAGATGAGCTGGGGTTCGCCGAAAATAAGAGAGGGCCGAAGATACGGGAAAGCAGAAGCCGGAAATAGGTCCGAAACTGTCCCGATAGATGACTCGCGTCAAACCGGCCCGCGTCAAACCGGCACCGCGTCAAACCGGGATTGCGTCATACTGACTCGCGTCAAAGTGTCTCGCGTCAAACTCAGTCGTGCAAAAAACAAAATCCTGGTTCTATTGATCCAAACTAATGGCGATGTGCTAGCGCAAATGTACACGAGCTTTGTAAAGACTTCTTGACCCTAGAACTGTTTCCCCGCAGAAGTTTTCGTTTTTTTTTGTTATTATCCATCTACCTGCCATGGCGACTTCGAAGTGCCTCGCTTATGAATGCACCATTGAAGAGGAGACTCGTCACCTGTCCGAGACTGAGAACGGAACAACGCATCCACGAGTCCATGGTGAAGTCGAGAATCTGAAGGTGTGCTTAATGCCATGCAACGGAGAATGTAAAAGTGGCAACTTGATTAACTCAACTGTGAGAGTTCTCGTCGCTATAGGCGGCGCTTCGTATAGGCGGATCGATTCAGCGAAGCAGCGATGTTTATGAGTTAACATGGTAATTGTCATGTGGGACAAACGTGGGAATCCGTGAGGCACATGGCTAATTGGTCCTCCGAGGGTTGAATAAGCCAAGAACGCGGGTGTTTTCGCCGATTTTTATCGGCTGTTGACAGAGAGACTTAGTCGCCACACATTTTAAGAAGTTAGGTGGCACATTTTAAGAAGTTAGGTGACACATAGATTAAAAAGACCACAAATCTTAAAAGAATCTCAGCAACAGTGGAATTGTACGTAGAGGATATACATATGAAATGTGCCCAGCGTCACAAATTACAATATATGGCTAAGGTTCACAGGAACAAAGGGTTTATGCTCAAGGTAAGGTTGTACACAGGAGGGAACTTTTTCGTTTTTTACAGAGTGTTATGTTGATGAGTTAAAATCGGATATTGTACTAAAGCATTGTCGCGGCTAGTGGTTTGCTCAGTGTCAAAACTTTTTGAGACAGCAATAGCAAAGTGTAATAGAAAGCGTTTTAAAGTGTTATAAAGTTTATGATAATATAATATATACTATAAGACATATATTTTAGATCACGATGGTTAAATGTGGATATTTCAAGTCTAATTCCTGTACTATCTTTTCGTGGTTGGTTTTTTTACAGCTTTGGGTTACCTTGGTGGAATCAGCAGAACCTATACACATGTCTATACCACGACAGAGTCGTAATACCGCGGTTGTCGTTGTTTGCGCTTTTTGTGGAGCCGAATTTCTCAACGACCTGCACAACAATGTAGAGGTAAGCTCTTTTGTAAAAGAATTACATGAAATTCCTGAATGTTTATAGAATAGGCGTTTCTAAATACAAGGCATAATTGAGCCTCATGACAGATCTAAAATAATTTTGCGCTGTTGGTAAATGCCGTCTTGTTTGCCCAGTCAATAATCACCGCGAAGGGCGTCACCCCTAATTTTGGCGATAACGATGTGACAGCTTGTGACGTCCATTAGATTCTTTGACTCCAAACATTCTCATGATTTCTTTGTTGGCGTTCCTGTTTGCCGCTCATCTGTTAGGATGCGGGAGTTGCAACAATGTCACTGAATGCTACAAGTTTTTATCTCCGGGCGGGCTTACTTCCTATTTTGGAGCGGACAGCGAGACTTTGGCTGTTGCTGCTTGTTCGTTGCCCAACAATTTCTGCTTTACTCTGACAGGTACAAATGATGTTCCAAATCGCCTTTTATCTCTTTGATCTTTAGACTTCCATGAAATGAGATATCAGGACTGTTTGTCCAGAATACTTTTGCAGTTGCAGTTGGATCCTACAAAATATGACTACAATGATATGAGATGCTTGGTAGGCTACTGGAATAGTTCCTGGAACAGGTTACTGGAACAGTGAAGACTTTCAGTTCTAAAGCGCTCTCATGGTCGATGATTTCAGAGCAATGGGTGCACGTCGATCTACCTTAATCACACGAAGCTAACTTACTGCTGCTACGACAAAAGCCTCGGAAACGTGTACAATATTTCAAATTTCGCCCATTATTCTATATTTCTCGTTTTTATTAATTTATTAACTATTACACTGTAGTAAGTGTTTCTTGGACCACAGCATCTTCGTGATCGTAGTGGACTTCCAGTCGGGACTCCGCGGGGACAAACACAACAGTGCCGTTCTTGTCCAAGTCACGAACCGCTGACTCCACAGTGCCCATCCTTCGTAGGGTTTTCAAGTAAACAGACGTTTGATTATCAGCGTTCTGAAAACGGAGTCAAGTATTCGATTGTTAAATAAGACAAATGTTCATCTTTGAGTCAAACTTCCATTGAAACCCAAATCTCAAACTTGCATCATTGATTATGGAGATCATGCTTAATCATTCTCACCGAATGTAGAACAACAGTTTCATTTTTCCCGCTTGTAGAGTTGCTATCGAAGTGCATATAATTAGGAACTTCGTTCCTGTATCGAACGGCCATGGAGCGGTAATGCATGCAGCAAGTCGTCTTGGAACATTGCACGTAGCCCGGTGGACAGAGACACCCGCTGACAGCAGTGTCACATGGAAGAATTATAGGTGGATTTGAAACACAACTCGGGCTGCAGTTGGGCATACAAACTAGAAAGTGAACATGACTCCATTTGTATAAACTCCATTTGTTGCTTTTGATTGACTGTGAGGGTAAGTCAGATTGCGAAACGCAAAGCAAGGTGATGGTGTGGTGTAGTGGCAAGTGTGTAAAGCAAAAGTTTTTTGGTTCTGTAGGTAGGAAATTATGAGTTAGGGCCGTTCCCGCTATGTGCGCTGTAATACTTACACCTAGGGCTATCATCCCACTAAGTTTCATTTCAATCGGCGGGGGACACATGGGAATAGTTACATGTCAGTTGGGAGAGCGGAAGACTGTAGTGTTAGGTCGCTGGTTCGAATCCGGCTGGTAGGAATCATTTTTTTAGTCTACGTTATTTTTTATTGCTCCCGTTTTCCCTTAGGTCGCTGGTTCAAATCCGGCTGGTAGGAATCATTTTTTTAGTCTACGTTATTTTTTATTGCTCCCGTTTTTTTGCCATGCAGATGCGAGATTATATGAGTTTCAACGCTTCAACTTACCTGACCTACATATTAAAGACACAGGTTTATTGTTCTTGATGCACGTTTCGTCACAATCTGGCATGCAATCTGGACGACACAGTGGGATTGTTTCTTTTGAAATGACATTCGGGGAATGCATAACTGTGGGGGGACGAGCGCTTGATATCAGAGCCTGAAATTTGCAGATTATCCTGCCGAGTACTTCCAGAACATACTCTTTGGTACGCATACTGAAGACATGAAGACGTGCAATAAGGCTCGCAAAACGAAAGACACCTTCTTCTGCGACTGGGAGGTGGGACGATGCCAAAGGCGGACATTTGCGGAGCTATCCGGCGCTGTTGAAAGAGGACAGGATGGTAGCGTCGATTAGAACAGCTACAATAAGTACAATACTTGTATACATGCAGTAATTGGTTTACCATTGGTTTCCGCACCATCCTTTGGCGCCACAGTGCATGACCCCTTGAACGTAATTAACAAAGTTCTTAAATGGAGCGTTTTGCATGGATGCCGGTGGACGACGAATTTCTCTATTCGTTTCGGGGTGGACGAACTGGCTGGCGTCTTGGCCAGAGATTCGAAGGGGGTTCTTAACATATGTAGAATATAAAAATTACAAATGTGTACATGTGCAATTTCTTTTAAGTAACCAGAGAATAATTCGAACAAAAAAGAAGCTGGAATCAAAAGCAGTTTTGATTAAATGGCAAGGGAAAAATTTGATAGAAGTGTGCTTCTCTGTAATTTCCACCCTTATAACTTACATCCTTTGGAGAAGAATGCTAACGTATAAACATCATTGAAAGTTTATCTTACATCAATAGGTACCGTATCCCGAATATGCTGAGCTCTAGCACCGATGAATAAAACAACAAAAACAAGCCGACCGATAGAAGCAAACATCTTCGCACATACGCGAAGTGTGGGACTAACGAGCTCCACTCGAGGAACTTTACGCGGAGTCGCTGACAGGTGACACACGAAAAGCGTCGTCAGAATTTAATGTCAACACGCGCGACAATACTGTACAGAGACGAAGATGAGGAGTTAAGGCACCCGCTATTCTGTAGTGTGACCCAGCCTGGCATTCACCCATCCAGGGAGTACTCGCACTCGCCGAGTCGAGGCGCTGCGCCGTAGATCATCGTGGCGGCGCGTTTCCGATTGTAGCGGTAGAGGTCGACGAAGAAGAGCGTACAGGCCATAACTGTCCGACAACAGCAGGTATAGACGTAAAGTGTGAAGAACATCGCGGCTATGATGGCCACGTGCAAGGGTTCTGTCACTGAAATTAAGATTGCTTAGCGAGTCGTAACATAACTCGGTTTTTATTCGAACAAGTGAGAATATTTATTCTAGAAGAGATGCACAGTATGCAGCGCAATGCCGTAGCTGTGTCACGTAGGCCTCATAGAAAATTGTCAGGTTTCGATGAACCCGCAATTGGAAATAAAAAGTTTAGCAATGTGTAAATGACTTTTAAAGGGTCTTTTTGAGAGGCCATATGGTATCAGTCAATTACGTATAGGCAACTCCTACTAATACGTGATTTTTCTACTTTGCTTAATTTTGCCACATCTATTGGGTTGGTGCATTGAAAATGTCCCACTTTTTAAACGTCATTTTATTGCTGAATAAGCATCGTTAGGATTCAATGTAATCACCCTTATGATGTACAACTTCTTCCCATTTCGTGGGCAAGCAGCGGATTCCATACTCGTGAAATATGCGAAGTTTTGAGTCAAAGAAAGATAGAAACCAGATTTTGACCTCTTCGTCTGAATTAAACTGCTGCCCATCGAGTTCGTTGCTCATTGACGGGAGAAGATAGTAGTATGATAGGGCAAAGTCTGGGCTACACGCTACGTGGGCGAACACTTTCCAGCCTAAACCATGGAGCTTAGAACGGGTCAATTTTTCAACATGTGGGTTTGAGCTGTCATGTTGAAAAATGACTTTTTTCATGTTTGGTCTCTTTTCTCGGACAGAAGCAACCGCCTTATCCAGT
>JADLIF010000834.1:0-22907 GCA_016648015.1 Steinernema khuongi | reverse complement strand
CCCTCTCCCTGGAACGCATCCACAAAGTCATCCCCTTCTTCACGCCCATGGCCCTCGAGCGCTTCCTGGTCGACATCGCCAAGCACCGATTCGTCAAGGCGCACATTGACCACCGCGAAGCCTGCGTACGCTTCACATCTCCGGAAAGCACGTCGGGCACCTTGAGGTATTTTACATGATGTGGTTAACTCTGTCTGGGAACGTTAGCTGAATCACTTCCAGAGCAAGAAAACCTTTATGCGAGAGCTTCACATTCCTTCAGAAGGAAGCTTCAACGATGTTGTTTTAGCACGAAGAAGGATAAAACAAATAGATAGCTGGCGAAGATTAGTTGGTGCGACAATTTATTGGTGTGAGGGGGTTGGAACCAGAGATGGTTCGGGTTCCAAAAGTTCCGGGTCCCGTACCGTACCCAAACCCGTACTCGCATCTTTACGGGACACGGAAACCACCTGTGGTTGGAACGTCCAACGCCAAAAGAGAATTGCTTGCTGAGTTCCGGTTTCGGTGACTCAGTTCCGGTCCGATGACTAATATTTCGTCTGATACTGTAATGTTATAACATTTCTTATAAGACATTCATTTGCGGCCATAGAGCATTCGTCTACCTTTGAGGTGTGGTTGTCTCATTTTTCGAGGCTTGCGCTGTTTCGGACGATGTGGAGAATTTTGATGATCCTGCACTGTTTGGTGTTGGGCCAGCAGATGTCGCTAATGGAGGTTCGCGGGATAGAAATGCAGGTGAGTGCCGAAATTACTAGAATCGAACCTGTCCTGTTTCAGGTACGTATCACGACTGCAAATTGCCCGCGTGCTGGCACAGACGCCAACCTTCAAATGACACTCGGATTCCGTTCGGAGAATAGTGTGATCGAATACATCATCAGCGTTCCAACAATTGAAGGTCTTGGAGACGCTTTGGAAAAAGGTTCCGTCATGGACTACGTAAGAAACCCATGCACCTTTTTATAGTTTAGAGCAATTGTTTAGAAGTTCCAACTTAACCCAGACTACATCCAGGAAATCCACGGAAGGTGTATGAGTTACGCACATGACGGAGTGACATTGAACAAATTCCGGTTCCAGCACTGCTGGAGTCCGAACGTGCTGACTCTGCAGCTCACTGCAGCATATTTTTTTCATCCAAACTTTGCCGCGGCTTGGAAACCTCAGCTGATCTCCGTATCATTTCAGTACACGGACGTCGCTCTGTGAGTTCATTTCATTTTCATTTGCTTCAGCGTTAGACAACCCTTTTTTAGGACCTCGTACGTTGGGCCCCCAGCCACGTTCAGCACAGCCGCTTCCTGTGAAGCAGGGTGGGTCTTCAATGGTGGAGTCCAATCCATTTGTAGTGGAAAGGAGATTAGTGATACGACTGGATACCTGCCGAGCAGCAGTTTTTTGTTTGCTGGGAACACCTACCAGTGTCCTACCGTCCCTCACTTTGTCAACTTCGGCCGTTGAATCTGATTTTACGCCATTTTTCAGTCGTCGTCAGGCTGATATTGAAGCTGATTTTACGCCATTTTTCAATCGTCGTCAGGCTGATATTGAAGCTGATTTTACGCCATTTTTCAATCGTCTTTTTTTTTCGTCATCATCATCCATTTTGTAGTCCGACTCTTCCTCGGAGCTGATCTTCTCCTTACGAGAAGGTTTCGGCTTTCTGCTAAATTCCTGAGTCGTGTCCCGCTCCAACATGCTCCTTGTTTTGTAATTGAAGACGTGTTTTGTAATTGAAAGATAAATTGAAGACGTACTTTTTTGCTTGTCCGTGAGCCCATCCATCACACAGGGCGGAACAGGACAATTGAGCGCAGTCATTTGTGCGTGGAACAGTTGGACGTGGGACAGTTGGGCACAGTACCATCTCAGCGCGAGACATTTCAGCGCAGGCCCATTTCGACAGTGCCGCTTTGGTGCGAGAGTTTTCAGGGCTAGCGCTCCATATAAATCACAAGCAGCATGGTGTTGCTGTGCCAAAACAGCTGCACCCTCTTCTCAAAAGCCCCGAAAGAGTGTGTGTTTGGAGAGGCGCACAGAGACGTGATTTAAGTAATGGCTTTAGCGCCCTGGGTCGCTCCGCTGCTTTCTGAGTTAGCGGTCGACCTCCGTTCTCTACCAATCAAATGTTAGCCCCGGCTCCCAGAAGGAGTGGAATCCCAGGGATGTCGTAGTTCCAACGCCGCAGACAAGAAGAAGATGTCGCGACCACAACAGCAGTCCAGCAAATTCATCTTCTCGCATGTCGAAGTCTCCGCCGAGCTCTGAAGATGGAATGACCTGCAGCAATAGAATCCCGAGATCCATCACTCAACCGCCTTCGAGACTAGCTTCTTCCGCCCGGTTGGATGCCGTCAACGATGAGACAGCAGATGTTGAACGCCTTGGGAATCTAACATTAGCAGCGACGCCATGGACCAACTCATCTCTCAGGGATCATCCAGAAATGAAATCTGTTGTGCATTTAAGGCGATCCGCTAGTCGTAATGGCTATGGCCTTCGAGTTAAAGTTAAAGTTAAGTTTAGCGCCCAAGCAGTCATGGACCGGAGAAGCTAAATATTATACCTTGCTCCATGTTTTTCATGAGCTCCGAGGGCCTCCGAGAACTTTGCGCAGATGTCACTAATTCGGGCGTTCTTCTTTGCTAACGAAAGAGGCAGAGATCCCGACTTGTTCCCGAAACGACCTCGGAGCCGAGTAGGAATCGCTACCCTGAGGGATGTGCGGTAAGACTGGTCGACGACTATGTAGATCTGATAAGGAATGTAAGCAGTAGAATTAGCGTAAAATAATGAAACACTATGAATTCTTTATTTGGAAGTTCACATCACATATAGACACCAGCAGTTTATAAAATGAGCGGTATATGGGTGGTATTGTCTTAGAACGGGAGTCCCAAGAGAATTTTCTTGCAGATGGAACCAAACTCTTCGATGATGTCCTTTTTTTTGTCATCGGTAACTCTCATAAGCATCTCAACCATGATCTTCAGCCCACTACCACTGTTGCCTTTCCCACCCATCCATCGTGCGAGCTGCTCAATTCCGGTCGTTCCAAGGATTTCGTTAAAAACTTGATAGCATCCTCCTTGGAGTTCTATACCGGCTTTAAACTTGTTGTCTCCAGTGGTTTGCGTGAAGTACGTGTAAATCTGCCTTTGGATGTCACGCCTCGGTGAATCTCCCTCCTTCATCTGCATGAGCTTCGCCTTCTGCTTGTCTGTGAGCCACCTTAAGTGGTGCTGCAGATAGTGGTCCAGGGAGTATTCGTGTTCCAGGTAGTGGTCCAGGGAGTATTCGTCCTCCGAATAGTGTTTCAGATCAGCAAGCCCAAGTTCTCCAGTGTCGCGACGTTTCTCAATCTACAATGGCAGATGTAGACCAATTGAAATTGACGATCTGTATATCCAGACGATCTAATATATATACTTTAAAGCTTATATCCACTTACAGGCGAACCATAAACGGCTGAGAATAGCACAAGAGCTAGCGACACTTGAGCTACTCCTGCAAACATAATTGTTTCTGGAATCCACGATTTTTCTGCAATCAGACAAGATCGGTCGAAAATCAAAAGTGACACGGGAGTTATATATACGGGAGTTATATATAGGTAATTAAACCATTTACTTAATACTACACTATCTACAATAAATCACGAGTATCACGTGGATTGGGGGTTAGGGGCCACATCAGCTCATGGGTGAGGAGGACAGGGATGGGAGAAGAGAATGGGCCGCGACCTTCCTGGGTGCGACCTCCCTGTGTCAATGAAGTCCGCGTTGCTCCTTTGCTGGGCGGATCCCTCTTTGACCTCTCGTATCGCTTGATGGGCTTTTCTCAGGGGGTCCTGCTTGATTTCCGTGCCGTCTGTTGAACGATAAGATAATCGGACATTCCCATGACCCCGTGCATTGTTAGTATTACAACAGGTCATAAATAGGGAATAGCCGCGCTTGTGGAAACAACAAGGCTGAACACGGAGAGTCGCTGTTAGCGACAGGGACGGTCAGACTAGTTCAGTGCTGAAAAAATGCAAAGGGAACGATTACTGCCTATTCGAGAAATCAGTGACTTCTCATGTCCATCAGTGACTTATTCGCTAACAGAGCCTGGGAATGCAAATGGGACATTATCAGGTGAACAGCAGTGTGAGAAACCAAGTACACTGACCGTACGAATCTCTCCCGACGTAACCCGTTAAGTGTATCCATTTTCAGATCTAATTCGTTCAACCATACAACAGAGCTGCACGTCGACTTTTCTTCTTTTAGATAAAACCGACTGTGTAGCCGGCAACTAGGGGAAGAGCATCATATTTGACCTCCAATGTATCATTTGTGGGGAAGCAGGATTCCGGTTTGAAGTTCATGTAATTATTTATTCTTAACCGTGATGTAATAAAATTTTCAATCTTTATCTATGTAACTTATAACCAGCCTTGTAGCATTCGTACCATATGTCATCGCAACGTACATTTCCAATGATTCGAAATTAACAGAATCAATCAAGTATAGCAGAAAGCAGAGAAATAGATTACATACACTACGTGCAACCGAACAGTTGCTATTTTAGGCACGCAATTTAGTTTGGTCTCACCGCGGCCGCCCGGAACGCATACAGAAAGCCACAACAGTGTGAAAGCGACGCATCGATTCTGATGATATTTGGCAGTTCTGACGCTTTAAACTTGAGCTCCGTTCAAATATTCGTAATTTTGCATATTCCAACCAGCGCGCCAAGACACTAGGCCACAATGGTTTCCATCGGCTACGTCTCTGTGAGAAGGTCATGCGCGAAATTTCACAATCGCTTTTGTGCTGCCCCTAAAACTTGCTTTTTATAGATATCACCAGAATTAGGGAACTGAAATTTCGTCATATTCCGATGATCCGATCCTAAACTATCCGTGTAACTCGCCAATCCAGTGATATTGACGCATATCGCGCGGACCAATTGTTGACTTTTGATGTGCGAAGAAGAAGGCTTCCCATTCACCCAATACGCGTTCACCTTCATATGCCTTTTCCTAACTAAGAACCCATCGCATTTGCTGCATTTACAGGATGCGTTCTTCGAACTTCTTCCGAAAGCCGGAAACGGCGCTACAACGCGCCAATGAATTCATATCCGTCGGTAAAGATCGCGATGCCCTCCAGGCCCTTCATGACATGATTAAGGTAACAACAGATTCCGTGCTATCTCTCCCAAAATTAAAGAGAACAATGAAGAGTAGACCTCAATTTCCAAATGCTAAAAACTAGTGCATCCAGAACCTTTCCACTTCCAGGATCGTCGCCACCGAGTATGGACCAAGACCCACGAGCAGATCATGATGAAACATGTGGAGCTGTGCGTTATCCTCCGCAACTCGGCCTACGCCAAAGACGCCCTCTTCCAGTACAAGGCCCTCACCCAGCAAGTGAACGTAAAGTCCCTGGAACAGGTCCTCACCCACTTCCTCACGCTCGCTGAGAGGCGCACCGACGACGCCCAAACAGCGTCCAAGGAGAAGGTTGAGGAGATCGACGACCTCGACCAGGCTGATGCGCCCGAGAATCTACTTCTCTCGCTCGTGTCCGGAGCCGTCACCCAGGACCGCATGGACCGTGCCGTCCTCAGTCCCTGGCTGCGTTTCCTATGGGATTCCTACCGGAACTGCATAGATTTGCTCAGAAACAACGCCATGGTGGAGCAGCTCTACCACCAGATCGCTAGGCAGTCGTTTAAGTTCTGCGCGCGCTACCAGCGACGCACTGAGTTCCGCAAGCTCTGCGATATCCTGAGACTGCATCTCAGCCAGATCCAGAAGACCCAACATCTGGGCCATGTGTAAGTTTTGCGCCTTCTGGACCACAACCTACTGAGACGACTTCCAGCGTCAAGCTCAGCAGCATCGACTCCTTGACCGTCATGCAGGAGACCCGTCTCATCCAACTGGACACTGCCATCCAGATGGAGCTCTGGAAAGAGGCCTACCGCAGCGCTGAAGATCTCCACGGCATGATGCAACTCAGCAAGGACAAGGACAAGCGCATGGTCAAGCCTACCAGCTACGTCAACTACTACGATAAGGTACATAGAGCTGAAGAGGTCCAGGGACTTGACCTATGCCTTTTATAGCTCGCTCTGGTCTTCTGGAAGGGAGGAAACAGCCTGTTCCACGCCGCCGCCCTTCTCCAGAAGTTCATCATCTACAAGGACATGAAGAAGTCCTTCAGTGAGGAGGAGGCTGCTGACCAGGCTACCTGTGTGCTTCTGGCCACCCTCAGCATTCCTGATGGATCTGACACGGCCTCCGACCTGACAAAGCATTTGGACATTGAGGAGCAGCATATCGCCAATGTCAGGTAAGGAACCTGAGTCTACTTGTCACCAAATAGGTCATTCGTTGCGGGATATCATGGGCTTGTCCCATCCGAAATTTCCAAGTACATGAGAACAGAATCAGATTCTAAAGATTTCATTGTTGAATCGGGTCCCTCCTGTCATAGCTCACACAACCCACCACCAGAAACCTTACCGTACACCTTACAGAGTCCTCTCCAACCTCATCCGCCTTCCCATTGCCCCAACTCGCGCGGGTATCCTCAAGGAATGCGTGCGTCTCGGCATCCCCGACATCGCCGCCGCACCCGCTCGCAAGCTCTACAACTACTTCGAGCGCGAGTTCGCCCCTCTCCGACTGGCCACTCTGGTTGACGAGCAGCTGAAGGAGTTGGAAGTTGCCGGACAGGACAACTACGTCGAAGCCCTGCGTCACGTCATTGCCACCAAATCTCTGAAGCAGGTAATCAGTGCCTGGAATAAACGTTTTCTAAAGGCGTTCCTTAGCTGTCGGCCATCTACGACACCCTCTCCCTGGAACGCATCCACAAAGTCATCCCCTTCTTCACGCCCATGGCCCTCGAGCGCTTCCTGGTCGACATCGCCAAGCACCGATTCGTCAAGGCGCACATTGACCACCGCGAAGCCTGCGTCCGCTTCACGTCTCCGGAAAGCACGTCGGGCACCGACGGCGCCCAAGGAGTTGAGACCATCCGCACACACCTCGAGGACCTCTTCGTGCAGCTTCGTGACACCACCAACATCCTCGACGCCGACATGGGACACCGCTTCCGCCTGGCCAAGGCGAAGCTCGACCGACAGGCCGAAATCTACCACCACTGCAAGGATCAGGACTACGATCGCATGCTGAACCGTCGTCGTCGTATCGAGAGCAACAAGGAGAACACGGAGCAGCAGCGCCTGCAGAGAGCGCAGAAGGCGCAGCAGGAGGCTGCCCGCCTCGAGGAACAGCGTCGTAAGGAGGAGTATCAGCGATTGGAGATCGAGCGTGCGGAGAGCGAGAGGAAGAGGCGCGCGGCCGACCAGCAAGAAGTGGAGCGCAGAATCCGTATGGAGAAGATGAAGCAGATTCAGGCGAACCCTATCTACCAAACCATCGTGAAGGAGAAGGGCGAGGAGGCGCTGAAGGACATGGATCCGGAAGCCGTTCTCCGTGAGCAGGTAAGAGTTTGTAGGCCAGGATGATGTCACTGAATCCGCGCTTCTGGACCATCTACATATGCGTTTCAGAGGGAACGTCTCGATGCCGAACGCCGCGAACAACAGACCAAGCAGCACCTGCAGGAGAAGAAGTTCGACCACATGATCCGTGCTTACCATTTGGAAGAAATGAAGATCCGCAAGGCGATGTCCGAAGAGCGCGCGGCGACTCTGCCCGCCATCTTCGACGCCTACGAGGAACGCCGTATCCGAACCCTGATGTAAGCCAACTTTCATCGAACCCCCTTCTTATAAGACATGCCGTTCTTTAGCGAGAAGCACCAAAAGGACGTCGAGAACTACAACAACCTGCAAATCGTGCGCAAGGACGCGCTCAGGTTTGTTGAGGAGCTGAAGAAGGAACACGCCGAGGAATTCGCGCAGAAGGTGCAAGAATGGGAAGCCTATGTTGAGAAGAAGCGTCAGGAGATCCTGCACAAGCGCCACGAGGAGCGCAAGCAGAAGCGCCGTGAGGAATGGGAGAAGAAAAAGGCCATCGAGCAGCAGCTGCTGCTGGATGAGGAGAACCGCATCAAGAGGCAACAGTACAACGCGAACCGGCAGGATCGTATGCGCGAACCGGTATGTTTGGAGCTTTTGTTCTGTACAGAAAGGGTTCTACCCTTTCGAAGTAGGAACTTCTGCTTCTTCATCTCACGGCTCTTCTAAACGAATACTTTCAGCTTCCGGACACCAAGGCCGACCAGGACAACAACTGGCGTACGGGAATGGCTTCCCGGCCGGCTCCCGCCCCAGCTCCAGTCCGCGCCCTCCCCAGCCGCGAGCCAATGGAACGTGCTCCCATGCGCGAACGCACACTCCCCGAGCGGGAGCGTCCGCTTCCCCCTCCAAGCGCCGCCAGCGAGTTGGACAACTCTTGGCGTCGTGGAGCGGCTCCTCCTGCAGCAGCTCGCGAGAACATTCGTCCTACGCCACCAGCCGAAGACCGCATGTTCCGTCGCGAGGACATGAAGCCTCGAGCTGCGCCTGCTCCCGAGACCAAGGCCGACGGAGACTTCTCTTGGCGTAGCGCTAAGCCTCGTGCTCCCCCAGCCGCGACCCCTGCTCCTACTGCTGCCTCGCAGGCTCCTCAGCCCAGCGACGCTGACACCGGAGACTGGAAGACCGTTGGACCACGACAGGCCGGCGAAGCGCCCGCTCGCAAACCTTACCGCCCGCCTGGATCCGTGGATCGCAAGCCTGGAGAGAAGAAAGCCTACGTGCCTCCAGGTAATAATCACATCAAAGTCCTTCTCTTCACATAACAATGAGTTCTTTAGGAGCAGGTCGTCCTCCGGTTAATGCCGCTCCGCTCCGACGAGCAGCTCCGCCCGGTGGCAGCAACGCAACTGTCGACGACGACAGCAACTGGCGCAGGAAGAAATAAAGAACGTTATTCGGGGCTCCTTGACTGTTATTTTGACATTTTTTAATTGTTGATGATTTATTGATTATCGTTAGTATAGTTGTTGTTCGGTGTCATGTGAACTGTTCTATCGCTGTACTGTTTAAGTAAACACACCTTCAGTAAACGAGATACCGCTTAACTCGTGAACATCGACGTACAGACTTCACACTGCATGCACACGACTTCCAAGTTTCACCAAGATTTGCCTGATTAGACAGTAAAAATACAGTAGAAACCACAGTACCGACGGATCTCTGCAAATCTGCAACACTCCGTCCGAATTCGGAGATCTCATACGTTCGATCGCCATCTTTTCGTATTGTTTTGCAACGCACTAGTTACCCTTCATTCAAATTTCGCTGGCTCCCGGCGCGATATTGTAGACGGTCGACGAACTAGCTTGACGGCCGACGAGCTAGCTCGTTCGTAGCTGACTGGTGCGTTTTGAGGGTGTGTAGATTTTCAAGTTTGTCTGTTGCAGCGCGTCTCTAGATCGTCTGTAGCGTCTTGTATGTGCGACTAGCGCAGAATTTACGGCTATTCGTTGTCTAGGTCGTATTGGACGTTGTCTAGACTTTGTCTGGAATAGTTTTGCAAATTCTGACGTTAGTCGTTTGAGCTGCTTGTGTTTTTGTCCTTATTTACTTTTCCCGTGAGTGTCTGCTGTTAGGTGAATTTTCTTCTGCGTCCTACTTCACGTAGATCGGCAGTCTGTATTTTCTGCTAACCTTCCTTGTCTGATGCGCAGAGGTTCTGCTACTTGTGTATTGGCGTGTTTTATTGACTTGTAGTTAGCTAATTTCTCTTGTTTCCTTTAGCTTGTTACCCTGTACAGTTTATTCAATGTTACGCTACTCTAGGTACACTTCTAGATGCTATCATTCTTCGTTCAACTGCTCTCCGCCACTTTGGCCGTTATCCGTGAGGACTTACCCGTTCGCAAGGAGTCATCGCTCTCCTGCAAAGTCTCCGAACCCTCTGACGACTTTTCTGTGTCGTTGGACATTTTTCCCGGCACATGCGAAGGTTTGTTTATTCAGTTTTGTTGTTCTGTTGTTAATCGGACATTTCAGGTGTCCGTCCTTGCGATGCTCGTCGTCGTCGTCGCAATCCCTCTTCTTCTTCTGTCGAGATCCGCCAAGAACGCGCTGCCGTCAGCAGAAGACATCGCCGGCGTCACCCAAGAAGCTTCGTGGACTTACTGCAGCGCTCTTATCTTCATGCCGCCGCCGAGTGTGTTGCCCCCGCACTGGTTTCCTTCTCCACGTCGGTTTCCTCTGTCCGTGCAGCAGCTCGGAAAGAAAGCCGCGCCACAGGCCATGAGCTGGTTAAAGGTAATTCGTGTATGTCGGCCACGTCTTCAATTCATAATATTTGAAGGTACTCTTCCTGCCAGGGCGGCCCGAATTGCCGGTGGTCTTTGTGATCTTGGCGATGATTTCGAGAATTACATCAAATCTTCTTCGCAAGAGGTGCCGCCGCGACAAAGCACCGTTAGTTGATTCGCGTCTTATAATTGCATTTAACCTGTGTTCTTTTAGGCTGCCATCTCCCTTTGGACTGCTGTCAGGAGCCTATTGTAGACCCGATGCGTCTTCGTCCTCCAATCCAGGCATCCTTCCTTGCCCCTTCTTCTGTCCGCCCAGTTTGCAATCCCCCCAAACTGAGCGTTTCGATGCCCTGCGCTCGACACCCGATGGAAGCTGCTCTTCTCCTGTAGATAGTGTACATAGTTTTTTTGTATTTTACGTTTTGTTCCTTGTATATATTTCACTTTGTTTCTTTGTACATATGGTTTACATTTTGTTATAAACTTTTGTTTTTTAAGATCTCCTCATTTCCATGTGATAGTGATTCCCAACACCACTTTTCTCCATATCCTGTTTTTTTTCTCACTTAACGAAGACAAATATGTATATTGATAGGTAGACGATGGACGACTACGGGGAACCTGTCTTGCCAGCATATGATAACGTCGAAGGGTAGACGGAAGGCTCGCCCTTGTTGCGAATTGAACCCCGTTTCCAGAAGAACAAGAATCTGCGTGCGGCTCTGTTGTATGGGTTCACAAAGTATATCTGTAACGAACCTCTTTAGGTGGCGCTGGAAACTGAACTTACGGTGACGAAGGGGTTGACCATGTGGGTCCAGGCGAACATCGTGTAGACAAGAAACTCGACGACGTGGAAGCGAAGAGATGGAACGAGATGGTATCCGGCATAGATGATGATAGGCGGGAAGATGAAGCAGACGGGGAGAGCCGCGTGGAAGGTGAGCGCCTGGAAGAGTACTGTAGCTGGATTCAGAAGCCTGTGAGGATACCAGCATAAGACTGCGATGAGCCTGCTTTGTTCGCTCGCTGAAGGTGCTTCCGTCAAGCATGTTGTGCACGCGTCTTCGGATAACAATGGCTATCATGTAGATGGGGAACATGGGGACGCAGATGAGGAAGAGAGTGACGAAGGTGAGCGGATCCCGGGCTCCATCGTTGCCCGAGACGACGGCGTCGGTGATGTCGATCTCCGGGAGGTGCTCGACGACGTACTGCCGGATGTGCTCAGTAGGGGACTGCGAGTTGATGAACAAGATCTAGAAGAGGTTTGTTGTTATATTATGTTTTTGTTCTCGTTATCCCTCTATTGTATCCTGGGCAGGGAAGGACAAGGCAATGATCCAATGATGTTATCCGGTAAGCTCTTGAAGACACCCCTTGAGCCTGGACAATCTCAGATTTTCGCGTTCTTATTATGCGTAGAACTGAAGGTGAGTAACGAAATGAACCTTTTCCTTGTTACCCTCTGTAATTGTTATCACCAATGACCTTGAAACCCGAGACGAAAACGCAATCTGGACACCCGGGTGCGTCATGAGTGACATATGGAGGTGTCCTTAGAAATTAAATGTTGACTTGTTTTCAGTCCCTGATGGTAATGCGAAAGTACATCAAGTGCTGCACAGAAATGCTACATAATAGCCTCTCTTTTCCACTCGTTCGACATGAATTATGGCGCTTCAGAGTGCTTTCCGTGAGGATTTCCTATTTTTCATTGCACAAATAGCCGTGCCCATTTGTTTAATGAATTATTCGGACAACTTACCAGTTGGCAGAACGCTATCGAGTACAGTCCGGCGCAAATGAGGATGAGTCGAGTCTGTGTAGGCGGTCGACGAACAAGGACGTAGTAGCGGTATCCAAACGAGAACGGGAAGGAGAAGAAGGTGTAGAAGATCATGTTCAGGACGATGCAGTAGGTGTAGTAGGCTGCCTGCGGGCCCAAGTACTTGATAGGACCTTCCGCGATGTAGATGAACACGAAGGCGTGGGGAACAAACCTAGAACAGAGATATAGGACTATTTAAGCCACGGTCTTACCTTGGCTGCAGGAGTACGAGCGCAAGTGAGCATGTTATATCCGTTATAGCTGAATTCGCCAGGAGGATACGGTATTCGCGGATGGAGTGTTGACTCTTGCGGAAAATACAGTAGAAGACGAACAGGTTCGCCATGATTCCTATGGTAGCGGTGGTGTAGTGGACGGCGCTGAATATGGTGGCCATGGTGGAGACGTCGTCCGGTGAGCGGACAACGACATCGCTTGAGGAGTTCATGACCCTGTTCGACTCTGGAAAACTGACTCTGGTTGTTTATGAACGAAAACCGAAGATCGGGCATTTTTAGATAGGAATCTTTAGAGAATAATTGAATTCCCGCATCCGCGAAAACACTCAAGAGCATCCAAAACAAAAAAACACGCAATGAAGCGACTCGCTAATTGTTTCCACTTCAAATTGTAGTCTGCATGCCCTAGGGCAATGAATCGGCGCACCAGGCGTCTAGTCAAGGAATAAAGCCAAAGACACCCTCGACGTCGAAGATCCTAATGGCCGAGGGCGGGCGCAAAAGTGGGCAGACGTAAATACATTGTCGGAAGACTAATTCGCTTATAAAACTTTTATCGTCTGGCTTATAATCAGTAAAAAATATGTGCACCCCATACATGTTATGGAGCACCTGTCATTAACATCAGCCAAATGGGAGAATTGCTGTCGTAAGGTTCGGATTAGTGCCAGAGCTGTAAACAACGGGTTACGGTATACCTTGACATTAAGAAATATTTCTTTGCCGTCTTCTCCTCAGTTTGATCACAGCATAGGACGGAAAATGGCTTCCAGTGACAGTGGCTGGCGCGCAACACAGTACAAACATGACGACCTACCAATATAGTTAGGGAGGGTCTTGATCTGAAGGAGGGACTTGAAGCTACAGTGTAAGGCCAAACAGAGGAGAAGTTCACCAGTGATGAATGATCTTTGCTCTGACGCAAGGATTTACTTAAATGCGAGGGATTAATGTAAGAGTAAACTCAGAAACCATCATCATTAAAGTTTAATTTTACCTTGTTTTAAAGGGTTTTCCTCGTTCCAAGAGTCATTAAAGGAAACATGTTATTCGCATAAAAGTGCGCATCTTCGTTGAGAGGTTAAAAGACGTCAAATGAAAAGGGAGTTCTGACTAACACGGAAAGTCTATACCCTTAAAAACCAGGCCAATCTTCTCTGCCCCCATACTGTAACGGGTCAGCTTAAGAACTGACGGAGCGGTGCACACTATTTCAGAAATGGCTGATTTGTAGAACTACCCCCTAAAACTTTCCATAATCTCTTGTTTATGCCATTGTAAAGGGTATCCTGTAAGGTCGGACTGAACAGCAATTGATGTGACCACATCAATGAGCACCGTTTTCGAATCCGTCACCGAAATGAGTCTGATGTGGCTGGTATACGGTAGTTAAATCCTCAAAAATATATATTGCACAAACGCGATAAAGACGGTGATAGTGAAGAAGGTGTTTTCGCGTGTTCGGTGTGATAAGAAAGAAGTGGTCAACATTATAGGATGCGTGCATCATGATACTTCTTATCTCCTGCTTCCTTGGCTTGATCGGGGAGGGTAGACTACAGTAGTCTAAGCAGACACATGTATAAGAACGGATAACTACAAAACACAGTAGTCGTACACGTACCTAAGAGGTAATGACCTTAACCGACTAGGCACGCATTTTTAAGGGTAAGGAAAGAACATTGCTTTAAGGTCAACTTCAAAAAGTCCAAATCCAAAACAGGGCTCCGACGTGTAGAAGACCACCGATCGGTGTACACGCACTGGGCTGCCAGTCCATATAGCCTGCTTTTATACTCTCCAAAAACCATCAGGCTTGTTTCTCCGAAAGGGCGTTACGTTTCACGTCTGCCAGGAAATAAACGATTAAACGAGCAAGACAAACAAACATAAATGAGTGTCCTTGAGTAATAGGCACTCTTTGGGGACAGACTACAGCGAAAACAACGGAATCACAATGAGGATACAGTAGTCGCCCTCGCATTGTATTCACCTCAATGGAAGAGGATGTGTATGTCAACAGGAAACAAGGCTTTTTTGAGGCGTTTTCGGGGCCCATAATATGTATGTTGGTTTTTGAGACGTGGGCGACCTTTTCAAAGACCTTCATCAAAAGTCAATGGTAGTGACAAAGACAAGAGAAGAGGAACTGAAATCCTGCAGACCTGAAACGTTGGGGCGATTAAATATTTGTGTGTGAATAGTTAATACCACAAGAGTATTGACGACCCATACGGGGTTACGGATGGGATATTATTCATAAGGACCCACTTAGCATCCGCAAAACAGTCAGTCCGCGTAATTCCTTTAGTCACAAGGCAGCAGTTACAGTATAATGGACGCAAATAACCAAAAAATAGAAATACACAAAAAATATTCCTTATAAATTATTGGATAATTAACGCTATAGTGGTGAAGAGCATATACAGTGCTCGTCAAACTTATACGCCACCCCCCTTTTTTCATCAATATAAAGGACTTTTAGGACAGTTTGAACAAAATAAGTGATACCACGTTAAAGAACGTGGGAAAAAACATAGGTATAAAGAGAAAACAAAAACAACCAGGAACAAATATGGGCTAAGAAGTTCGGAGGTCCTGTCTCAGGCGCATGAAAATTATACGCCACCCCCCTCCCCCAACAGATTTTCTACTTTTCGGTAATCTGTCGGCGATATCCGTGTATATATAGTACATGACAAGTTGTCATTGACAACGTTCAAAGACCTTCATCAAAATTCAATGTCTTACAGGTGATAGTGACAAGGACTAAGAAAAAGGAACTGAAGTCCTGCAAGCCTGAAACGTTGAGGCGATTAGATATTCGGGAATAGTTGGTATGACAAGAGTACTGACGACCTATAAGGGGTTCCGTATAGGATATTATTCATAAGAATCCACTCAGAAGGCAGCAGTTACAGTATAATGGACGCAAATAACCAGCAAACATTCATTCCCTACATAGATCTGTGGTATATGGCCCTTCAAGGAAACCCGACTCTTAACTTTGTAGTTCAGTGGCTGCTCTCCACGTCAGCATTCTATCCGCGCTCCACTGACTCATATTCAGACTCATAAGGTTGTTGCCTCCCTCATGTGGACTGCTTATGCACCCGTTTGTTCTTATGACGGGGATTTCAGAAAATACATTAGGATGTTTCCAGGAATACAGCGGCGTTCAAAACACGACGTGTAGAACATCTAAGGAACCTAATTTTGCTACCCTAAACTACAATAACAATGCGTAGCTGCCACTTGAGCGCTTCGCTCAGTAAGGCGAATCTCTGTGGTGAAGCAACAATGATGTTTAGTGCCTACACAATAGCCGAAGTGATATGAGAACGCACTATGAAGATCCGTAAACTAGCCTAGCCGCAAGACACATAGATCTGGGGCATAAATGAAAACAAGAAATATTTCACGCACCTGTCAGTTACAGATGTCATGCATAAAGCAGCTGCGTTCGCTTTTAGTCCAGCTACCATTCGCTGACTAACAACTAGCCGTGCTTAACCGCTTTTTTCGGAGAAGGAATTAATGAGGCAACAGGATTAACGATGTTTTCGTATTCTACTGCAAGAAGAAGCGATTCTCCGAAAGTTAGGAACATCAAGAGCGCAATCAAAGTATTTGGCTACTAAATTTGGAAAAAGTAACAGTATCTTTATAGATTTACTATTAATGACCTTGGGGGCGGACATATGCTCCAGTAGATTACCGAGTAAGTCCAGTAAGACCAGCATCCAAAGGGGGTGGTTTTTTAGAGCTCACACCCACGCTGTTTTGGCTTCTGGGGATTTTATCGCATTAGACCACAATAGCAAGAATCCGGACTACATTTTATGCGTTAATTCTCTGCCTTCGTTAATTCTCTATCCAAAACAATCGAAAAATTGCGTGAAAAACAGGGCAATCTTCGAAGTCCAAATTACTGAGACAACAGTAAAGAACGCATCAATGAAGCGTTCTCCGCAATACGGCACGTTGCACTGAAGATTGCAAGGATTTGTGCTCTGTGTCTTTTCATCTGAGAAAGTAGGGAGAAAACTTGAAGCATGTGAGCTATAGAAATTGAAAGTGTCACAAGTTCATCGTGGCAAGAGCACAAAACCTTTCAAATCCATATGATTCATATCCATAGGTTAGTTTTGGTCTCCCAACGGGGATCAGCTTATAGTCAGCGCTGACGATATCTCAGGGGACTGGCAACGTCGTAGTAAATTTCATGATGAGGAACTGTCCGGTCTTTGACTTTAACTTGACTAGGCATCATTACATCATCCAATTACACATATTCAATGATTTTTTCTCCTGCAACTGCTTCCGGGTTAAACAAAACATGTGTATCTCTCAATAGTACATATTATGTATTCTTACCAGATACACATACATTGTGCAACGGAAGATGACCCAGGAAGAAGGCCTCATTACCACCCTTAGTACAAGTAATAATTCTGTCCCATTCTGGCATTTCTGATATGTTTACAATCCCAAGCCCGCGAAGTTCCACACGGCTGCGGAACTTGAAAAGGGCCCGCTTCCCGAGCACAATATTGCGCATCGGTGCATATTACGCGGAGGCAACAATAATAATGTGTCCATTCTTTTTCGGCAGCGCATCCACCGACGTATTATCTTCTGGACTGCTTTATAATGGAACTCAATTACATTGCTGTGCCACATGTGGCGCATGGCAAGCATCTGAGTATCGGGCATATCACACCGTAATCCGATATATGAGTGATAACTTTTGTAAAGGGAAACAAGCGGGAAGAATCTTAAATAGCGTTTATTGGCGGTCAATGTTCCTTTCTTCTAACCTGTCAGCGGTGCCACTTTGATTTGAGGATATCCTTTGTGCTGTTGATGCCGACATCGAAGTGACCGAAAGGATTTGATGTTTAAAAGGATAAAGGGTAAAGCGAATCTTATTGCACCGGGCTAAATCATTTTTGCAGCTCGCTGCGAGTTTCTCCGTGCAGGAGGCAGGACTGAAGAAGTGCTGAGATGACCTGATATCGGTAAGGTCCAGAACCAGTAAACAGCAAAGATAAAGGTTCAATAAGCAGGATCGCAAATGGTGGATTGAGAAAGTGTTTATGAAGATTTCCTTTGTTTGCCTTAACACTATATAGAGGGAGGGCATTAAGTGCCACTCAGAACAAAGCCCATTGTTTCTAGAATGAGTTCAGGTAGTGTTTCACTAACATGTACCAAATTACATTAAATTAAGAAACAGTCTCGGTCCACACGTCACAATCTGATCCGATTTTGCGCCCATAATTTTGAAGGCCAAATGTATTTTTGCAGAAGATTTTTGTGAACAGGAGGGCTGATTAAAACAGTTTACTCATAAGCCCCACTGTTATGCACAAACGTGTATATGGCTGGAATTATCTCGAACCGTACTTACTAGCAAATGACCCCAACTGAACCCGGCAGATTGAAACGAAATGGGGCTTATTCGAAAGGTCTTTGGACATAGAATATTATGCCGCAAAAATTATCGGCCCGTTTTTGGATCCGTGGTAGAACGGACCAAAACAATACCGTAATTCCCCAAAATCCGACCCCCCGCAAACTGATGTTCCATGATCGCGCCGAGGCGTTTGATGGCTCGTTGGATAGCTCTCGACTAGGCCGATTTTTCAGTATAAAAAAATTCGGATTTAGGCACGCCTGAAGATTCCGTCTCCCGCGCGGATTGCCTGAATCAGAATTTTTCGGCACTAAAAAATCGGCTTTGTTGAGAGCTATCCAACGAGCCATCAAACGGGGGGTCGGATTTTGGGGAATTACGGTATTGTTTTGGTCCGTTCTACCACGGATCCAAAAACGGGCCGATAATTTTTGCGGCATAATATTCTATGTCCAAATACCTTTCGAATAAGCCCCATTTCGTTTCAATCTGCCGGGTTCAGTTGGGGTCATTTGCTAGTTAGTCTGAAAGGAAAGTGATGCAAAAATCTGAGCGCAAATTTCTAAGACGCCAATATTTTGTTTACCTAATTCTGCGCACATTTTTGTTCATAAAACCCTTGTTTCTTGTTGATCAATAGCAACAGGATGACAGCAATTTTAACAATTGTTGTCACGTTTAGTGTATAGTGCTCATTTTGGGTGCTTTTTATAATTCTGGAGTTGTGTTTCGCTCAGCTAATGCTGGTCATTGTTACTTCACTACAAACTCACTACTACTCACCGCACATTGCACGCCACTTCTATGAATTATCAGCGTCTGTGGGTCACAATTGGGTGCTCAATGAAACGTGCACCAGGCGTTACGCCGTGCCGCAATGAAGAACACTCTTTGTCACGGAAGCGTGTTGTGAACTCCGATGTCGCAATTTGTCTTTAGAAATCAGGGCGAAAGGGCAGAGGAACCCGGAATGCAAGGGTTGCCGGAGAGCCTTCATGATCATTACCCATACATCTCAAACATCTGAGCGTTGCGGACACATACATCTCAACCCCATCTGAAGTGAACTTAAAAAACGCTATTTTTGGTAGCATATCGTTGAAGCGAATTCGGTTTGGTAGCGTCTGTTATATATAAGCAGTTTAATAACATCATAGCATTCATATCTGGTAATAGTAGCCTCTACATATTGCTGGACTAGTCATAAACCAGCAGATTTTGTGGATTGTGCCCGCATTTCAGGTACACTGTGAGTATCTCAATTAAGACAGGGCGGATCAGATGAAGTACTTCGAGAACTTTGGATCCGAGGAGAATTTGAACCTTAAATCCTTTCCAAATGCCCTCCTTGAAAACTGGAAAACAGCTACGCGCACTGAGATGCGTGTTACTGAGCACAATTAACTCTTCAAATAGCCTGTTGTAGTCAAATTGTCATGTATGTAGTTACAATCGGTCGTTCAGCGAAGCGTTCTCCAGGTACGGAACGCCTCAGAAAACAAGGGAGCAATGCTCGCGACAAACTCTGTGCTGTTGCGTTCTCTACTGTGGACCATATGTGTATTGAAGCTTTGTGTACGTGACCTACGGGTAGACAACGTAGACGTTTCCTTTAATCTGTGATGAATGACTATCTTAATGAACTCCGGTTATGGTAGTTAGTGCAGCAGTACCTAGCGGTCCAACGTTTGTGGCAGTTTAAACTGATTTTTGCTGCCAATTTAGCAATACATTTTTGATCTATCCATTTTAATCCATAATTTTTTCGATTTAATCACCTTGGAAAATTGTGCATCTTCTATGAAAAATCTCTGCACAAAAAGAACCTGCTGAAGCATCTCTATTCCTTGCAGATGTGCACTTTTAGCATGTGTGTATAAATGCGCATGGAGTTCAGTTTTCTTAACCTCCGCATATGTCTATACGACGACCAAAAGAGATCCTCTTCTTAACGATGACTTCATCGGCGGTGATTTATTTTGGAATTGTTCCATTTAAGTTTTCGCGACTTTCGCGTCCTTCGCATTTTCCTCCGCACTTTGCCCTACCAAATTGTTCCATTTCCGATTTTCACCTCCGATAGTGATTCAATTGAAATGAAATTTAAAAATTTTAGCTGATTCTCTTCGTGAAAATTTTTGTAGTCGACGGAAAGCGGCATCGTCAAGAGTTTGCATAAGATGATGTACCAAAGGCGCTCACCACATTTGTTTAGTCCGTTTGGTTCGTTTCGATCTTAACATGGTGCTAGCATAAGCGTGTTTTGTCCTTACAGTCGTAGTCGTATAACACACATAACTTATTCCAGGACAGTTATAAACTCTTTAGTCATGGCACAGCTGGAGCGTAGTGACTTCAACTGGTCGAGTACAGTATCAGTAAAGGCCAGTTATATCCCAAACACCATGATTAACATCTACTGTGCTATCCCCGCTCTGGTCGTCAGCACCGTTATCCTGTATGTGGCTCTCAGCACAAAGAACCTGAAAGGCCAATTTAAGGTAGTAACCATCATCATACGTAAATGAACATTTTTCCTAGATTCCTATTGTCTCCCTCGCATCTTGCAGCTTGTTTGCTGCATCGGCCAGTGTTCTATTTCACCTGTGGTATCTTCTCATGCATTTCACCAACGCTGAAGTGAACTTCGTGCTGTGTAGCATATTAAGAAGGGCTTACGATCATGGACAGACGCCTAGGATCTTCTGCAATTTGGTAGGTGTTCAGTAGACGGCTATTTTCTGGATATGAGTACAATAAAATTGTAAAATACTATGGAAATTCGCAAAAAATTTGGCTTTCCATGTGTTCATCCCCTAACAGTAGATTTGTATTTTTGCTCTTGCAGTTCTACACTGAAATATCATCGTGTTCTTCCAAACTCAAAAGAGTTTAGTGATACTCTAAGAGCTCTTTTAATAAATAAGTAAAGAAATTATTTTTCGTCGCTCATTTGCTATTCCTTGCATGTCTTAGATAACGGCGTTTATTCTTTAATGAGCTCTGGTTCCTTATTTTCAGCGCTTATAGTTAGCCGGCCCGAAGCTCGAATATGTGTTTGGTAATATTTTTGTAGTTCCCCTTGCTATCTGAAGGTGATTTTCTTCCTTTAACTGTTACTGCGTTCTGCTTCAAATTTTTCAGATAACGGTGTTCAAATTGGGATCATGCTCCACTGCACAAAAATACTGTAATAATATCTGTGTAGCGGATTAGTCCAGTGGTTGCAGCTCCGAATGGCCACTTTAAAAATGTTTGTAACCAATTTTTTCTGCTATTTTTTACATTTTTACATTAATTTTTGCTCATAGCTCCCATGCTCTTTTCTTTTCGTTATTTTTTACATGGTTAAGTTCAAACTACAAGTGTTGTTCAAAATATCTCAATACCTTTGTACTATTTCCTCATATTGGTGCTCTTAGATCATTGCTCTCGATCGCCATCTTACTGTCATCTACAATAAGAAATGCACCCGCACTCTTATAGTATTACTACTAGTGTCTTCTACGGTTTACGCGGTAAAGTTCACTTTGATTACCTTTACATTTCTACAATTCAGCTTGCCTTCACCTTGACTAACCTAACAATCGGGACGGTATACGATGAAGACGTATGTGGGCCAACTTTGGTGGGGCCTCCAGCCCTGGCAAACATCTCCCTTAGCTGCTGGTGCATTGTTACATTAGTGGCTTTCGTGCTTAACTTGAGGTTAATGTACTTTGTGCTCAAACACCGAATGAGAGTGCAGAAGTCAGGTAGTTTGGATATTTTTGTTCTTGTAGAGAGTTGTTGTTTTAGAAATACGAATCACAAAGAGGGAACTCCGAAACGAAAAGTGGATGACCGTGGGACTCACCGTCCAATCCTTCATTCCACTGGTACCCTTTGCGATGATAGTCGTAGGCCTGTTTTGTTACTACAATTTCCGTAAGGATAGCCCACTGCTGACCTTGAACTACACGTGATTTTCAGGTTTAGTGGTCCTTCCCCAGTGGTACTGGCTCTTGAGCATCGCCCTAGGTTACTCGAATAACACAACCATCCCCCTTATCACGGCGCTTTCAATCGGTCCCTTTCGCACGGCGTTAATGGAGAAGCTCAGAAGAAGGAGTGTCAAGCCTGCTGTAGCCTTTGTTAAGAATCTCTCAAGTGGCAAGGAGCCGACGCACCGAGGATCTGGAGGGTCGTTTACGGCGTCGGTGAATCCGACTTCTTAGAAGACAGTTGTGGATGCTTTTGTGACCGGTTTGTCAATAAAGCTCGGCAGTTTGAAAATTTGTTTTTGCTCATAACAATATTATTGCGCCCTAAACAATGCAATTAAGGCTGGAGACGTTTTTTCTTCTTTTCAACATTATGGAAACTTTTTTTGATTTTTCTATTTTGAGCATTTGACGCTTCTTCTTACCATGAACTGTCAGAACTCGTATTGTTATTCAATCCCATATAGCGTAGAATATATTTTTTTTTGAGAACGTAATGCCAAACGTAATGTTCAAGTGGTTAGGAGCAGAGCTGTGTCTCGATTCTCGAAAAACCGATAATTTTTCCGAGAATTCGAGATCGAGACCGAGAATCGAGATCGAGACTCGAAAAGTTTCGAGACCGAGACACAGCTCTGGTTAGGAGTGGTAAGGCCCAGGTTCGATTCTCGGCATCGGAAAAACATTTTTGAACTGGAAGTCGAACTCCGAAGACCTTTTCAAATTTACGAGAACATCGAATTTTTCTATTTTTGGACAAGGCACGAGAATTCATACGTTTGTCTGTTGCAGCTCATAGTGTCTTACCAAAACAGAAGTGCTCTGCAATGAATGTGGAATTTTTGCTGGTAAGTAATTTCTTCCCTTCTTTGCGCTGTTTCATGGTTGTAACGAGTATCAAGCTTCAAATTTCAAGCTTTCCAACTGACAGTATCTCGAACTCTATCATTTTTGTGCAAGTCGAGCTTACATTGCTTTATAATCGTGCTAAATGTAAGTCTAAGTTCTTGGTCTTAGTTGGTTCAGAATGCTTATTCTCTGTTGTAGAGGACATATTCTTTAACGTGCATTTTTGATGGCTCTACCCAGGTTGAACCTATAAATTGCATCAAACTAATCTCATATTTGCAATTTTTGTCCGAA
>JADLIF010000832.1:0-19481 GCA_016648015.1 Steinernema khuongi | reverse complement strand
CCTCCACCTCCGCCACCGCCGCCACCACCACCGCCGCCGCCGCCTCCTCCTCCGCCGCAGCCTCCTCCACCACCACCGCATCCTCCGCCTCCACCGCAGCCGCCTCCACCTCCGCCGCAGCCTCCTCCACCGCCACCGCATCCACCTCCTCCACCACATCCTCCGCCTCCACCGCATCCTCCGCCACCTCCGCCGCATCCTCCGCCTCCACCGCATCCTCCGCCACCTCCACCGCATCCTCCACCACCTCCACCGCATCCGCCTCCGCCACCACAACCGCCTCCTCCACCGCAGCCTCCTCCGCCACCGCATCCTCCGCCACCTCCACCGCAACCGCCTCCTCCGCCACCGCAGCCTCCACCGCAACCTCCACCACCTCCGCCACAACCTCCTCCACCGCCACAGCCTCCTCCACCGCCGCAGCCTCCACCACAACCTCCTCCTCCTCCACCACCGCAACCACATCCTCCACCTCCAGCACCACCCATAAGGGCTCCGAAGCAGGCTTCTGAGATTGCGACAAAGCTCACGAAGAAGAGAGCCGAAAGAATAAGTTTCGACGTCATGGTCGAAACACTGGCTGTGCAGCCGAATGTGATATCTTCAGCGCCACGCGACGGTTATATACGCGTGTCATGTCACAAAACTGGACTGTAAACTTGCCCGAACACAAAGAAGAGGACTGGATTTGCAATAACGCTTATTGCGCTCTTCACCTTCGCCAGGGCCTACGGGGATAATGCGGCGATTACAAGTTTATCGGACTGTTCTTTGAGAGAATTTCCGTTGCACGCTTTAGCAAATAATTAAACCTGGCAGGTTGCATAGCAAAAACTTATAGTGCTTTTGTGCTAAACAGTCTGTTAGACGCATATATCCGGAGACTCTCCTTCTGTGTCCGTTCTGGATGTGGGAACAATCTAAATGTACGATAAGTGCCAGCGTCAGTTGTTGCACGCGCTTCATAACACATGAATAGTCATTTGATTTCAGTCAGTGAGCTTTTGAAATTGAAATGCATGACAGAGCTGACGCGGACTTGATATAGGTTTCCTGCGGTAGCTTATGACCGATTATGTGCTTTAATCTTGCCTAGGTCAATGGGGCTCACCCTTGGTAAATAGAGCACACACACAAGCACTGGGAGAACAAAAGTGTTTTGCTTTCCAACTACTAAGCAGCAGGTATTCTCTGCAATGATTATTCATGGTCCTAACGATAGAAAGTAGACCTCTATCAGTGTAGTGAAATCCCAAAAATGTGTTTCGTCCTAACAACAATATACTGTTTAATTTGTATACAAATCTGTCCATGCTCCAAGTCCAAGCCATGCCTTTCACTCCATTTCATGAACATATGATATACGTAGACTTAGATCAAGCTAGACTGAGCGGTAAGGCCTTGTAAGTAGCTGTAACGAGTGATAGGCAGACAATCTACAACGCTGAGTCCATAGATTAGCTCGTAAAGTGCTTGTGTAACACGAGATGCACTTAGCGGTTATGTGAATTTTAGCATCAAATAGAAGAATAAATTCGAAACCTTTTGACCTCGTGTACTTGTGATTCAATTTTGATTTAACTGTGATCTTTCGTTTTCACACAATGCAGCTGATTGTGAGGTTAAAGAGATTAAAACCAGAGCTGTTTTTTTGCAGCAGCAATTGACCGATGTGGCATTCGGCAGTACTGACTCCGAATTCCAGTAAGCCATCTCTTCCTATGCACTAGAAAAGTAGGTTATTTTTCGATAACACAAACGATTTACAGCTGGAACGGGTGCGGTTGTTTTTTAGCGGTAAACGCAGGAAATGACCTCGGGATTCTCAGAAGTCGTGTTCTAAGCAATCTGCTGACGCATATGAAATGATGACTGATGTCTATTTTCACAATGTGTTGATTTTTTTACTCGTGAGGACGAAAATATGTGTTTTGGGCTGAACAAGGTAGATGAGTGACAACTTTCCAGCGTGCAGGATGCGACATCAGTTGTCATATTGCAGGCAGCAAATCAATCCAATCCAACAGCATAGCGTTACCCATCTTTTTGGCTCTTTAAGGACAATCTCTCTTTACAATTTCGGCATAAAGTGTCCTTGTCGTCCTAAGGTTTACGTCATACGGTGCTCCCTTATTTAACCGCGCACTTTGGCTTGAGGGTGTGTCGTTGTCCCTAGATTGATCTCTTCATCTGCAGTACATACTCAAGAGAAAGACACACCTGAAAAGCCGTATTCACGAATTCAAAACCATGGACGTCTTTGGTCATTTGGTTGGCCAGATCGCGCGTTTTCCCTTCCACCTGCAACGCTCCCACCTATATGCTCGCGAGCGCGACGCGGAAACGCTACAATCCCCTTTCCTGCAGCTGCTGAAATTACGTTGAATCGTATGGTGCATTTGAGCGAGATACAAATTTTTCTCTGATTTGTCTGGACCCTGTCAACCTTGTGTACATTGTGTTGCATAATTTATTGGCGCTTTAGGGATCATAAAGTAGGAAAATCATAAATCAGTGTGATATAATACAACACACAGCTAACATAAAGCTCAATTCATGCATTCGTTAACCTTGAGCGGTAATAACAAACCTGGTCTGTCGTTCAACCTCTCCGCTAGTGATTCGTTTAACGCTGGCTGCGTCCGAAGAACGTTCAATTGGGAAAGAGGCTTGCTTATCCAATTTGATACTCTTAGAATTTCCCCGGGAGCATAACAGATTCTGATCCCTTTGAACCCTTTCATCGGATCGCATTTGAGCTCTGCTTTAGAGCGATATCTTCTTGAGAGTTTACTACGTGCCTAGGCTCCTGTTATTTGAAGCTTCTAACAGCTCAGAAAATGTGACGTTGTCTAGTAGTAGTGCACAAGTTTGATGGAAATAAGTATTATCGATGCTCGCACTGACACTTGTGAGTAATACTATCCACGTGACAGTACAGCGTACTGTATGTCTGCGGTACTGTCCCGAACTGTACCCTAATATCGGGTAGGGAACTGATACATACGACACCTTGTTGCGCAGTAGATGGTGGTGGCTGGCTTGCACTGCTCATATCCACGACATTTTCCAGACATGTCTACGTCTACAAAGCAGCTTTTCTACTGGCTCACCAACATGCTGAACGTCGTCTCGATCGTCGTCAATTTCCGAACATTGGTGGTCATATTTTTCCGCAAGAAGTCAAACGCGGTCACTTACGGAATGGTGCTGAGCACGGTGATCGTTCACCTCTTCTACAACATCACCTCAACGGTCTACACGAACTACATGTTGTTCATATCACAGGGTATGTCTATGTTTATGGTCACGTAACTTGGTCCTAGCTAAAGCATGGAATCACGCAGCCATCTTTTGGTCAGGTTCCATGATGTTCAGCTCGTCGCTGAGCCTAGTCAGCCTGAACATCTGCGTGGTGATCGACCGGATCTTGGCCATAGAACGACCAATCAACTACGGTATCCGATACAAGAGGCGATGGTTCACCGCGACAGTGGGCATTGTGGTCGCTGTGTTCATCGCTAACTTCATTGGATATGCTTGTGCTAAGCTGGATGTACCGACCCAAGTCCAGCACTTCAATGGAGTTGTAGACAAGGACGTTATTGCGGCCTTCTATCTAGCGAAGAGTATCCTCTGCGCCCTGAACATACCTCTCACCATGCTCTTCGTGTTCAGATTGAGGAGATTCGAGAAAGCGGTGAAATCTGAGTCACGCACCATGAGCGAGAGCTTAAAAATCGTGGGTTACGGTACGGGGAATAAATCTATGCTTTCTTTTCTTTAGGCTAACTATATCGTACTTTATCAAATGGCCGCTGATATCGTCGTCATTATTCTACCAACCTTTGCCACGTACACATACAATGCCATTTTCAATACAACCATCACGACGCGTGTGGGCTCCTATCCGAACACGCTTTACGTGCTGTATACAACGTTCTGCGCCTTTCTGCTTGTCGTAAAGCTGAAAAGTACCAAAAGCACGATTGGGATATCCGTTACGTAGAGTTGCGATAGATTTTGTCGATGTATATATTGGTTTTTGTTCAATAAAAGTTAGAAAATTGCAAGAACTGAAAAGGACATCCAAACTGTGCATATTGAGCAAGACACATCGATTCCACCCAAAACCGGCTAAATCTATTTTTGACAGTTAGAGTATGGGGTGGTTTGCTCCTCAGTGTCCTTAGAGAGGACTCTCTACCGCCACGACTACCCTCTATTTGATTGATATTTGTACTTGGCATGCAGAATCTGATACGGTAATCAACAGTAAGTTATCCAAACACCGGTCACTTTGTGTGCGTCGTAAAGACTGCGTGAACACCATTTTTACGTATTATTTTGTGACCTTTTGACGTTAATACCTTCTTTATTTTTAATACAACCGTCGACCTCGTTTTCTGGAGCACTTTCCGTGATTTATTCATAAATAATTGGTCATTAAATCTGTCCTCTGTCTTTCAAACGATTAAAGTTTCAGCTGCTGTCATCTTTGCTCTGTAATCATCACAGAAAGTCGACACACAAGCATTGGGAATCAAGTTGTAAACAACACTAGCTGAGCATTCTGCTATACTTATGCCAGAACAACTTGTATAGGCCACCTCTGGATGTTCAATAGATCAGGTTCCTATTTTTCTGCTCGATTGGGTTCAGAAAGAGCACAAACCAAACGTTGGCGTTCTACTTCCAGCTGACATTGAGTCATCGTGGTCTTGAGCGACCACTGATATCAGGGGCACGTTTCTGACGAATGTGCACGCCACGAATATACAGATAACAGATTCCAATCAAAGATAACATGCATAATAACGGAATCGCTAGGCTAGTAAAGCATATATCAGTCAGGCATTTTGTGCGCGTCACACGACCTCAAAACGTGCGAATATATCCGTTGTTTTTCAGCTTCCGTAAATATGCTCTCTAAGCCTTGAATAGCAAATTATCCATTGCAATGCATACCGTAGTCTTGCTCGCAGGTGTGTTTTACCGATCACACTATGATAGCCGGCAATTTTCTTCTTCCGACGACAATAACACGTAGAAAACAAAAGGACCACAATTTCGAAGGCAGATGTTTTCCTCGATGAAAGACTAAATGACACAGCATACAAATACTACGGCCAATCTTACTTCCTGTCGTCCAGGAGAAGAATCGTTCAATGAGCACACTGTTGATCGTCTTTGACTCAATCACCTTCACTGCCAGTGTCCTCGCTGCTGTCCTAAACACGCGTCTTGTCATACGGCATTACAGAAGCAACCACGCCGACAGGCGTCACTACTCTACCCTCTTTCTATCTCTGCTCCTTTACCTCTGCTTCAACGTGTTCAGTATCATGTATGCCGTAGATTGCCTCTCCGCACTGTTCTTTGACAGATGGAGTCCAAGTTTTGTCTTCTGGACAGGCTCTACGAGCTGTTCGTTCGCCCTCGCCTTCATCGTAAGTAACTGCTGCATCACAGTCGATCGGATCGTTGCCATGCGCCAACCGGTCTTCTACGTCACCAAGTATTCCCGCTACTGTCAAGTGGTCAGCGCTGTGCTCATGGCTATCTCCTTTTCCGCCATATTTGCTTGGCAGTCTAGTGGCTTACTGTTACCGCGTAGACCAATGCCTGCGTTCCATCTGCTTACACGAGTCGACGTTCTACGGAGTTTAGGATTGGCCAAGAACTCCTTGTCCCTTCTGAACATGCTGATCACTATAGTCTTCCTTTTGGAAACGCGCCGCTTCCTTAAGACCCAGAAGAATCAGCACGTGTACAGGAGTGTCAAAATTGTGGGTAAAGATTGTGAATTTAGAAATAAAAGACACTTTAGGCAAATCAGGTCGTCTTCTCACAGGTAGCCGCAGAGATGGTCCTCATGGTCATCCCGGGCTTATCGGTAACCGTCGTCAGTTTCTTCGGAATTGGTCTCCTTGGAATCGCTGGACCGTTCGTCATACCGCTTTCGGCGGTATACACCCTTGTTTGCGGCGTCTTGTTGACTGTGAAGGTTAGGAAGGCTGACAGTCCACTTAGTACCTCTGCTGTCACTCCTAAATCTATTGGTTTGGTGATGTAATGTGTGTTTATTTTCAGTAAATAAATATTTAAATAAACATGATGAAAACAGGTTGCAAACAACTATTGGACTACTTTCAGCCGTCTATCGACACCACTAACCCTTACGCAATCTCATCACACACAAGGACGTGGTCGTCCCAAAATAGACCCATCTCAGAATAGAAAAACAGTGTCGAGGGACGCAACCAGGACGTTTCCTCACGGGCTTCTCAGTGTTCCCGTCGTGGCTGATAGCCCGTATGTATGTCGTATAAACGTATGGCGAGATCTGACTTTCCTCGTTTTCTGTGAAAAAATTCTGCACGGAGAACCATGTAAGGAAGAGAGAAAGATTAATATTGTACAGCTCAAAGTGGATCTGGAAATATCGAGGGTATCAAGGTCTGCTTGAGGGTTTCCGATGGGCATGTTCATGCTATCATGCTGAGACTATGTTACGCACGTCGGAGTTTGCTCAAGAGTTTCCTTATTTCGTCAGTATTTGTCACCTTTAGTAAAAAAAAGTTTGTCACCTTTAGCAACCTTTCGACCTTGAACTGTGAAGGTAAGACTTGCTTGCTTTGATGCAAAACAGTAGCGAGAAAACAAGTGCTAGTGGGACGAGATTTATTTCATTAATTAAGTAATTATTTCGTGCGAAAATCACGGACCACGGTTATTGATGTGCTTCCTTCCTCGTACAGGCTTCGGCGTAGCTTGCTCATGAGAAGACAAGCACAAATCAACGTGTAACAGGACATCAGAGTAAGATGGTAGTCACCGAGTATCGCTTGTCCCTGGACTCCAGTAAAGTATTCCACCGTGGCGGTGAGTAGTGTGGGAATTATCAGTATAACGATTTCGGCGATCATTTGGTGGGCTACAGCTTGATTGGCCTGGAAGACACAGTTGCAAGCCCTATTCCTTTCTTAGCACTTACTTGCTTGCTGCCAGACGTAAGTGAAGTCATGTGAAAAGCTTTCGTAACTTTTCGGAGCTTCCACATAAAAACCACCGTCAGCGGAGCATTGAGCAACCCTACAATGCTCTTGCCTACGTAAACACTGTAGATGGCCTTCATGTCGACTACCGTCCCAAAGGAGGTATGGCGATAAACGGGGTTTACAAAGTTCGGAGGGGTCAGATAGTACATAAGCCACACAAGTACCATAATCGTGCACGAGGAGAAAACACTTGTCCAGAAGCATACTTTGTGATAGCGAAGGCTGTAAGGGATGGGCTTGTAGATGGCGAGGAGTCTGTCGATGATGATGTTAATGTTCCCACAGATTGTGACACACGCGGACGAGTACATCAGAGAGCCGAACCAGAACGTTAAGATCGGACTGTAGGTGTCGAACAAACCGCTCACTGAAGCATGGATGCAATTGAAAGACGATGTGACGTTATAGGTGAAACTGAAGCAGGTCATGAGGAAAAGGAGGGAGTACTGTTTATGAGTCTTTTTCTTGGCGAGTACAAGACGGAGAATGTTTAGTACGACAAGCACTGTGACGGTGTTAACAAACAAAGTCGCTTGGTCGAACAGGAACGGGACCAACTGCATCCTCGTTAGATATCCAACAAACGGACAACGCAACGTAGAATTGTGCTTTCGTGACAAACCAGCCGTGTAATGATTGTTTGTCTACGGTAAACGTTATTATTCATGAGGAATCATGGTTCTCGTGTCTTATTGGAAAAACATTACATCCTAACGGCACGTTAAGGAGGTGTTTGCGAGCCTGCTCCGACTTAGTAATCGGCCACGACACGAAATGATTCATGGCTTGAGATGTCATTAGTTGTGGACTATGAGGAGACTGATTATCTATTGCTGACCATCGACAGTTTTTACGCCTACTTAAGAGACATTCCGAGCAGTGGATGATACAACAGACGACGCTGTGCTACTTCTTAACTTGAACGTCATCAGCAGGGCGCACACCAACGTGTACGCGGAGCACAGAGGTACCATAAACGGGCCAAGTAGCGTTGGAAGGCTGATTCCGACAAAGCTTAACGGTAGAACGATAACATCCGGCAGGATCATCAAGATTGCCTCAGCAGCAACTTGCAGCATCACAATATGATTGGCCTAAACAATGCTATAATTAGAAGTATAATTTCAATTTACCGAAGTAATGTTCCTGTGAATGTGGGTGTTTTGCAGATGTCTCAAGAAGCGACGCGTCTCAGCCATAAAGACCACCGTGAGGGCTACGTTGACGCAACAAACAATGGTCTTGACGAGCGCTACTTCTCGTAAGACTGTGGGCACCATAACGACGCTGAATGCCGGCAAAGGTCCGTGGGGGTCGGTGAATCCGGTTGACTGCCTCACGAAAGCTGCCAGAAAACAGAGCAGCATGAACGCTACGCTTAAAGCTTGACAGAAGCGGAAGTATCTCAGAGAGTAGGCGATGGGACGTCGCATGGCGACAATTCTATCGCAGCTTATACAGCAGTTGGACGCCACAATAGCAAACACCGACGAGAAGGTGGCATTTCCCGACCAAAATACTGCCGCTGGGCTCCATTCCGTTGTAAAGGATCCAGTCAAGCAGAGCGTAGCGTAGGAAATGCTGGAGATGTTAAAGAAGATGTAGAGGAATATCGCCCGGAAAAGAAGAGAAAAGTGCGTCTTTTCTCTACCTCTGTACAGGAAGAATCTTATAAGCAGACGAGCATTGAGCAGCGCTGCAAATAGGCTGCAAATCACAGCTGCGATGTACAGCGCAGTTGACGAGGCTAGACTCATGTTAAAAAGTTAATATGACTGCCTACTCCGTGGTAAAATTGTTCGCTTCAAATAAGGTCATGTTGTTATTGCCCGGTTATGGGAATAACGCGAACACGAAAGCAGCTGTTGAGAACTTGTCAAAATCGAGAGGACATGAGAAATTCACGACAATAGCCACCGCACATCACACCGTAATGACAGGTGCAAAATCCTCACCTGAGTGTTATTTAGCGGTTTTGTCGCAGGTGTTGTGATATCGGCCGATGGAACGTGCTGGAAAGTAGAAATGTGCCTTTCTCAACGAGTAAATGTTTAAGGAGCAACGCTTTCCCAGTCCAAAAGCAAAACGCAAACGTATCGAAGAATCATGAGTTTTAAAGGGTTGCCCCGATTATTACGACACTTTGAAGTGTGCATCATTTTATGAAGGTTTGGTGGTGTTCCAGTTTTAAAAACCGTGGCTGGCCTATTACAACAATTGTTCTGAGGTATTCGAGCTGGCATAATAAAATATCACTGCTGATAAGCTGAATAAGGTCTAATTTCGAGGGGGACTTGTATGAATTCTATGGATTTGCGTCACGCTACCATTGAGCAATAAAGTGAACAACATTTAATAAAGCAGCTGTCGTGGACAATAACTTATTGAAGTAGAGAAAACATGACATATATGTATTTAGCAAAGATCACATTTTGATGACAGGTGAAAGATCCACAATTGGACACATCAAGTTCTCCTCACCAGCAACATTCAGAAGCGGGGCGACACTGCGTGTGTAAGTAAGATAATTTGCTTGTATGCAAACACGAGCAAGATATCGGCATCGGCCAACATCGGCCGTAGGAATTTTCAAGCAGACAAGGGGGAGCGCAAACCTAGAGAACAGCGGAAGATACACCGAATTGTCAAAGAGCAATATGGAACAAGATAATTTACTGTGGAAACCGATGCATGAACAAGCATTTACTGTTTTAACCAATTTTTACAGCAACGACAGGAGAGGTCTGCGAAAGGTGCTCCTTTCGGACTTTCAACGTCAGCAGAAGTGCACATACGCATGTGTACGCAGCGCAAAGTGGTGTGGGGATAGAGCCTGTGATTGCAGGCAAACTAATGCCGAAGAAGCTCAGAGGAACCGCGATGATGTCCGGGAATATCATGAAGAGCGCTTCTGTGATCACTTGAAGAATGACAGCTTGGTTGGCCTGGAAGTTACAGTAAACACACGATGTAAAACAACTACATACCGATTTGATACTTAGGTGTACCTGTGTGTTCTTCAGCCTTCGTAGGAACACGCGTGTTTCCCTAATGAACAACCCGGTCAATATAAGGTTTACAAAGCTTAGAATCGTCTTGATCAGTGAGGCCGGCCCCACTGCTGCTGGGGACATAATGCTGCTGAATGCTGGAATATTGCTCTGTGGTGCAATAAACGCAATGTGGTGGCGCAAGGAAGTCAGACCGTACATGGCGATCATGAGAACTACAGTAACCACTTGAATCCATCGAGAGTACCTCAGGCCATATTGAATGGGTCGGCGCATGGCAATTATACGATCAATCGATATGCAACAGTTGCATATGCCTATGACGGAGACGGAGGCGAAAGTGCAGCTTCCTGTCCAGAGGATGACCAGCGGACTCCATTTTCCTTGAAATATACCGAGAAGGCAAACGACGGAGTAGCTGATGCTCGCAGCGTTGAAGAAAAGATGGACGAACAAAGTTAAGAAGAGTGTAGAATACTGCCTCTTATCTCCACCTTTAGATTTGAAAAATATGAAAAATAGGCGTAGATTTAGACACGCGGCCAGGACGCTTAGCGGAATGGCGGCGATGTAGAAGACGATAGAGGAAACGAGAGTCATCTTAGAAGTAGACTTTGCGTAGATGTCAAAGCAAGGGAAGTAAAGTTTCAACGTTGAACAGTCAGAGGCGGATACAAAGAAAAACCATTTGCGTTGGAGTTTCTTTATAAAAAACACCTGTAGAATTTGGCCATGTGACGCAACAAAAGAAGAAAATAGTCATTCAAAACGTCAGCGCAGCTTCTCGTTAACAGACGATGCTAAGAAGTATTTACGTTCATCATTGCTACTCTTTAAGTCAATTGACCCCCGGTGCCTCAATACCGTTGTTTTTGTTTCGCCCATAGAGATGAGGTTGACGTCGGTTCAGAAACTTCAAAATCTATATAGCAAAAATAAAGAAAAGGCGTAGGAGGTCGTGCCTTCCAGTATAGAATTCACCAGGAAGAGTGGTCACCACAATTAGAGACCCAGAAGATTCCCGAGTCATTGCCTGTTCCAATCGAAGCTACGTGCGCCTTCCTTTTTCACAAACCGCTTCTTTACAAACCGCGACCGGAATTTGCTACCGGGCTCCTTTGTCCGCAACAGAAGAAGTTGAAGATTTTCTGAAGAGCTTTCTCAACCGTCATAAGTCCCGTGTCACAATTTATCGCACTTAAACTGCCAAAAAATGTTTATGTCAACCGCTCCTGCTGACCACGGAGACATTTTGGGACAGATGCTCCTTGCGGACTTTGAGGGTCAGCAGAAGTGCACAGAAGAACGTGTAGGCAGCGCAAAGCGGAGTAGGAAAAGAACCGATGATTGTGGGAAGACTGATGTCGAAGAAGCTCAGAGGAACCGCGATGACATCGGGGAACACCATGAAGAGCGCTTCTACGGCCACTTGGAGAATGACTACTTGGTTTGCCTGGAATGTATATAGTAGATTGGCGAAATAAAAGAAGGACCTACCGACTTAATACTCCTATGTATCTGTGTGTTCTGGAGCTTCCGCAGAAACACGCGCGTTTCGCGTATGAAAAGAACAGTCAGAGCGAGGTTTACAGAGCTCACAACTGTTTTGATCAGAGCTGCCTGGCGCAGCACAGCTGGAGCTATAATAGTGTTGAAAGATGGAGTATTGCTCATTGGAGGAACGAAGGCCAAGTGATGGCGTAAAGAGGCGGAAGTGTACATGGCGATCATGAGAACTACAGTAGCCACTTGAATCCATCTGGAGTACTTCAGTCCATAGAGAATGGGTCGACGCATGGCGATTATCCTATCAATCGAAATGCAGCAATTACATATACCCATGGCAGAGACGGATGCGAAGGTGCAGCTTCCTGTCCAAAGGATGACCACCGGATTCCACGTCCCTCGGAAGATACCGAGAAGGCAAGAGACGGAGTAGCTGATGCTCATAACGTTAAAGAAAAGGTGGACGAACAAGGTCAGGAAGAGTGTTGAATAGTGCCTCCTTCCCCCACCTGTCGATTTGAAAAATATGAAAAATAGGCGTAGATTTAGGCACGCCGCCATGGCGCTTAGGGGAATCGCGATGACGTAGAAAGCGGTTGACGAAAGGAGAGTCATATTATAACACAAGTGGCTTTCGCGATAGCTGAACGAAGTGTGGAACTGGCAAAGTGTTAGAGTTCCAACATTGTTTTGGCGAAAACGAAGAAGGAACCATCTGCTTTCATCAATTCAATGAGTCCTTTTTGTTGTCGATAATGCAATTTTATATAAACACCTGCATAAAGTAGTCATGGGAATTTTTAAGGAAATCAAAAAGAGAGGCATCTTGTACACATTCGATCGGAACTTCCTTGTCAAAAAGTTAGTTGAGCGACTCAATAAACCACCCCTTTTCATATGTGTACTGTTATTCAGCAGCATGTGCACTAGTATAGAAAATGTAGAGATGAATAACGATAGCTGGGCATGGGTATCCAGGCATGGCCAACCAGCCGGTTTGTTTTTACGGCTTAAATTTTAGTTACAGCCATCAATGAGATCTCAATGCGTATTATTTAAAATGTACCCCGTGTTTTAGGGGAATGGCAATCATGACATTAGGGTTGCTCGTTTCAGCAACCTTAGTTAGCTCATTGTTGAGGTGTGATCCAGACAGACATCAACAAGTACATCCCTTCTATGCGTCTCAACACTTATCTTTTGCCGCGATTGTTCCCTTGGTATTACTGTGTTCTTGCTACTACCTTATATGTGCACTTGCTATACTTGCTCACATATCGAAGCGTCGCAACGTTTCTCTAACTCTTCTCTGACCAATGACACATACCATAGGACTAACAATGCAGAACCTACTTCTGACTTTTGCTTCGAAACAAGTTCTACAAGAAGAAAAATTTATTATGCGACCTATTCCATTCATGTTATCGTGATGTCAAGTACTGGAGGCGGGTAGCACCTGCATTGGTTTTGACGCATTGGTTTTCTTCACCTTCACGTTCAGTAAGATTGCACAGCACAGTGTGTAGAGTGATGAAACAACGACTGGGTATGGTCCAATGACCTGGTAGAGATTGATTCCAAAGAACCAAAAGGCGCCTTGCGTGGCCAATTCCGGAACGATCATAAGCACGGTTTCCGCTAGTGCCTGGTAGAAGACGATCTGATTTGCCTAAACACGCCGATTGCGACCGAGTGGTTCTATTTGCGTTTTTTACCGTCTGAATGCTGAGCTTCACCGGTGTTATGGGTTGCTTTTTGAGAAATGTACGCGCCTCCAGAAGGAAGAAAACGGTGAGTAGAAAATTGATAACGCAGAAAGTGGTCCTAACCCGAGTGATATCGGTCAGGACAGTCAAGCTAACCATACCGCTGAAGGCTGTTTGCGCCGTTGGTGACGGCTTCTGGCGACTAACACAGAGGCTGACGGCCGAAGCCAAGAAGCTCAAGAGCATAGCTGCGCCACAAGCGATTTGAGAATACTTGGAATATTTGAAGCTGTAGAGGACTGGTTGTCTCATTGCCAGGATACGGTCGATAGAGATAAAGCAGCTACTGACAGTGATGCACAGTATGAGCGAAAAGGAGACGTTTCCAATCCAAAATGCGGTTTCCTTGTTGTCCCAGGGCCATCGGAGAAGGATCAGGCCATAGGCTGACGACAGCGCGCAGGATAGATCGTAGACCATGTGCAAGACTACGGTCAGAAATAAGGTGGCCAGTTGGATTCTGCCTTTCTTTGTGTAGAAAACAAAGACAAAGACAAACCGGACGTTTAAAACAAGGGCTGTTATGCTGAATACTGCCGAAGCGATGTAGATCACCAACGGAGAGAGAAGCGACATGGCTGACGGTGCTGCTCTCTGCACCCAGCTACCGAGCAACGTACGCAAGAGATTCCTGAAAACCAAAGTACAATTACATATGTCAAAGTTGTAGATTGAAGTGCACGACATAGTACTTATAACGAATTGTTGTGCTTAGGTGGTTACAACTGTGGGCGAAAAAAACGTGTGCGAGAAAACAAAAGGCACGGTAGGACGTTCTAGAAAGAACTAAATGAAAAACGCACCATTCATCAATTTGCATTGAAACACTTACGCTTGTTGAAAATATAATACAAAGATACTACTCCTAGCGGCAGATGGTACCACTGTACGCCTAGAATCAACATCTGTCCAGACATGTGGGTTACGTGTGCGGCTAAACTTGGTCCTCTAACAAGAAAAATATGTTAAACTAGAACAACTTCAAGTGTAATTGTATCATGGCGTAGTTCACATGAATTGGTTATAGTTGGTCGTGAAAAGGACGTCCTGGAAAGGTTTATGAAAATATATCCGCAACATAGAATCTATTCGGTCATTCAAATGTTATGCTTAGAACAGAAACAGTTGTAGAAAATACAAAAAAAATCTATGTAAAACGTGGTTTATCAAAGAATTTTACACGCTACATTAACGTTCCGTTTAGATCAAGACCAATTCCTAGCTTCTTTGCGTGGCACAGAATCTGAAAGGGTCCAAAAAGGCGCTCTGTGATGTAGTACAGCGCGCAGAACCTCTTAGCATATCTTGTTGAAATCTTGGAAGCTGCATTCCCGCAACTATTTACTGATGCTAACGTAACTGGCAGCAAATAATAGCAGCACTCGTTATAGTACATGTATAATAATAGTGTTATGTGTTATCGGAAAGGCCATAGAGGTCGTTGTACAATTCACAAGTTGAACGTTCTTGCAAAGGACAACAGTAATCCAACAATTCAGTAGTTTTTTATACTTTAAATTTTTTGTTCATTAAGAAACAGTAACAAACACAGTGAAGGTCAGTACAAAACAAAAGAACACGACTACAAACTCACATTCAGCTCATGTTCTTTTCTATTAGCACGGCTAACTGACATTTTTGTTCGGTCAAATGGCAAAACGTTGTAATCCAAGAATTCGTTCGTTTGTGTGAAAGACCAACACCATTCTTAGCTGTGTATAGAGCTGTATAAAGCAATCCTTAGCTATAGAGCTGTGTATATGTATAGAGGGTTTGACTGATCGAATTGGACAAACCGCTGACATGGTAATGTGTGCGAACTGCTTAGTTTAAGAACGTTTGGAACGTTTAAGAAGGCAAAATGTGAGCAACAGTACGCAAAAGCACTGAAATATGCGACAATAATGATTTTGTTATACATATCGGTGTAAATAGCAACTGGCTCTTACAGTCGAAAGTGTCTTAGTGTCTGGAAGTCTCTTGACAGTTTCTGTCACTAGTACATTACTTTACTCGTTTATTGAAACTCCAGGTTTTATGCCATTCACAATTCACAAAGTACTCGATATCTGGAGCGTTTGATTCCGCTGTGGTCTCCTGGATTTCCACAGTTTGAGAGTAAGGAGTACTGAACTGCAAATTGTGTAGAAGGAGCAAAGCGCAATGGGGTATGATCCGATGACCTGGCGGAGATTGACATAGAAAAACCAATCACAAGCTTGCGTCACCAAATCGGGAAGTACCAAGACAACCGATTCCATGGCGATTTGTAAAAGAACCACTTGATTAATCTAAATCAGATGCTCATTGGACGCGTACAGTAGTCTCTTACTCTGTTGACTAGGTTCCTAGTCGTCTGGCTTGTGGGTCTCTTAAGAAACGATCGGGTTTCAATCACGAAAACCACCGTGAGGCCCACATTTACAATACAGCACAGCGTCCTAGCAAGGGAAAGCTCACTCAGGACGTGAGGGTAGACCATAGTGTTGAACGTAGGCGGCGTGGCAGAGGGCGTGCTGCGCAACCCAATGTAGTCATAGAAAAAGGATATGAAGAAGCTAGTCGCTATCAGCATGACACAAAGTGCTCGACAGAACTTCGCATACTTCAGGTTGTAGAGAACTACGGAGCGCATGGCCACAATGCGGTCTACGGTTATGCAGCAGTTGCAAACTATGATGGTCAACATGAAGGAGAATGCGACGTTTCCGGACCAGAAAACAACGGTGGTGTTCCAAGTCCCCGAGTGTAGGCTTGTCAGGATGTAGCCGTTGTACAAGGCACATGAGAGATCGTAGAGGATATGCACAATGACAGCGAAGAGCAGGATGGCAAAATGAGTCTTCTCCTTCGGTTTCTGTTTGAAGTAGACGAAGATGAAGCCCAGATTGAGGAGAAGGGCACCGGTACTACAGGCTGCAGACACTATAAAGAACACAAATGGCGTAATGAGAGCCATCAGGGTAGACTGTGGTAAAGTCCTTCAGCCGTGGGCGAACAAAGGAGACGGGTGTCAACTGCCAATTTGACCGACGACAACAGGAGTTAACTCAGTATCCTGTCGAAGTGGATTAGTATGAAACAAAGAGTTCAAACTGCGATCCAAACTTGATAAGCGGCTACGGCTGTACTCTACAATTAATACGAAAGATGTTTACGGACTTAATGAACTTTTTCTATGCGGCACCAAGTTCAATCATACTTAAGAAAAGAAACATTAAATGTCGTGAGTACAAACGACTTAAGCTCACTTCGTAACGACGTACAAATTAAAAAAAACTAGGACTACGTCTTCCAATAAATTTCATCGAAGGAGGTCCACACTTTGATGTCACGTTATAACGTTGTACAAGCTCATCGACTTTACTATAAGTCACGAGTTAAGAGCGTGACAGATCACCTCTGAAAACATTTTGCGCTTTCTGGGGTTTCCGGGTTCCTTTATATATCTAATCAAAGTCCATGAGCAGTAAAGCAAGAATGAGCACAGTTTTTGACAATGAATCCTTCATTTTTTGAGTCATAAAGGACAACAAAGCATTTGACATACATATCAGCTAAAATATAAAACATTTTGCGCCCAGACTAACAACTATGCGATCTGAACTAACAACTATTGTTACGTCACCTAGGTCACCATTATTATTCAAACCGGTCTTGTTTTTTTGTGCTTAGATTTGAGTAGCTCCTGTGTCTGCGTGTCGTTCTATTCTACCATAATCTGACCGTAATCACTAAGTTGAGTTTCATATGCTTCTTTTGTGTGTCTAGCCATGGACCAAGTTAAACAAATGGAAAATAACACCAGATCTATGAATTCACCGGAAGAAGGAAAAAGAAAGAATTCTAGAATTCCTTTAGTTGTCTGAGGCAACGGACGCATTCCTATTCGGGAAACTTTCGGAGAACATGAATCATCTCGCTGGGTCCGATTCCGTCGTCCGCCACACTCCAAATACAGCTACGCGTTATCACATGCTACCTAGTTGACCAGACCCAGACTCTAGTCCAACCAAAGGACGTTTTGGCCTTTTCCACAACAACATAGAGTCAGTGTTGATGTGAACAGATTGTCGGTTCAAGTGCGGCTTCGTGGCTTTTGATTTCCGATTCACTTCAACTTCGAGAGTTCGGGCGACGCTAATCCGATTTGTTCGGCGATTTTGTATTCTTATAGAGTACTCTTGTACACAAGCGTATAGAGTACTCTTGGATCAGAATTGTCAGCCACACTATTTGACCGGATTATATTAGTATAAAAGATAGGGGGGGCTAGATGATGTGCATACCGTCAGGTGACGAGTCCAGTCCTTCCCCAGGCGCCGTACTACTACAATGGATATTTCTATTGTACGCCTTGTACCTGTTAGTAGATTGACGATGACTATTTTACGCCAATGATCTTAAATCGCGGATTGCATACCAATGAAACGTGACATTTGTCTTTCTTAAAGTGTGCATACATTTAGGCACCTGATGCGTTCAGCTAGTTTCCTTAGCCTTCTAATCGCGAGCCTTTCTTTGGCTACGCAAGCCGAACGCATTGATCCTCTCTGCGAGATGTATCAACTCTGGGAAGACAAGTATAGCTGCGGAACGAACGGTTACTTCATCGATCTGGCCAAAAAGAACTGCTACTTATTGACGGAGCCAGGTAAATACGATCTCTAGATATGTTACTAGCCCTCTTAAAGAGCTCATGGCCACGTTTACTCCTGTCGGCGTGAAATCGGTGAACTGCATCAAAAGCTGCCTTGTCGACCTTACCCGTGACTATCTTGAGGACAAGCCGGCTCCTTTTGGACAAGCGAGCTGCAATGAACTGACTCAAGTAGAAATGAACGAGATTCACCCTGAGTGCTACGATAAATGCGGCTTTTGCGAGATGGATCCTAAGGAGGTTGGAACAGATCTTTACGCTCGACTGAGCTCGCTCTTTTGCAAGAAATAATGATTAATTTTCCCTGATTGTCCCTCTTCTGTGCACTTGTTCCTGTTAAGACTCTTCCTGTAGATTGCGCACCCCTTTTTATTCCGGGTCACGTGCCATTCTCATACTTGCACTTGAGAATAAATTAAGGTGAGCAATATGCACTGTACCGTTTTCGAACTCAGGCCACATGCTCAACGGAGGGTGACAGGTGATGCACGTACACATCTACATTACTAAGTTAAGGTACACTATTTCCAGTGGGACTAATGCCGTGGGTCATGTTCTTGCGATAGATGATGTGAGATGACTTCCTGATGTTGGAGTTGGACAACAACTCACTTCGCTACCTTCAACAGTGCAATCCGTAGCGTTAATTTCCCGCAATTGTAGCCAACAACCTGTCCATCGTGACGATGTTTGCCTATTCACCGGTTAACCTTTGCTGAGCATTCATTAAGTTGTAGTCCAACATCAGGTGGTTTTTTCCTTTCTATTCAGCATTCGTCACTTCCATGGTCATGCTGAAGACGGTCGTCTTAGCGCAGTATGTCTTCCTTATTCAACTCTGGATTATAACCCTCCTCTTAATATTCGTCATCTTTAACAGCCGATCGATGTCCGCCTTTATAAGGAAGTCGCCTGAGCTAGCGATCATTTTTTGCCTAACATCTGTGATTGGAATCCACCAAATACTGCAGTTCAGCCTGTGGTTGCTCTACTTCCTTAACCTGACACCGAATAGAGCGCTGTTGGGAAACATCGCCGTGCTGTGGGGAGTGCTGTCCATATGTTTCCTGTGCATCTACGACCTCTTCACAATTGTGTTGTTCATCCGCAGAATAATAATCATTTTGGATCCACTGAGGGACAGAAGATGGTTAAACCACGGAATATACGGACTTGCTAGCTCCATAGGGATGGCGATCGTTGTTTATCTGCTGGTTGCCTATCTGAAAGTTATTGATTTCGAGAGGATTCCCACCGTAAATGGTATTTACCGCAGTGTTTGCTAACTCTTGGCCCTTCTTTGACTTCAGAATGCTTTAGTCTTGCCTGCACACAGCCTCTTATGGAGGTCTTAACTTTAACTTTATTTCTTGAATCAACGGCTATACGCCGTGCAAGACACCGGTGCAAGCATACAATACAGCAAAGAAAGAGTCTAGTAGACACAAATCACAGTCTGCTTCATTCCGTGGCGGTT
>JADLIF010000829.1:0-24622 GCA_016648015.1 Steinernema khuongi | reverse complement strand
CCTACAAAAACAAAATTTGAGCATCTCAAGTACAGTATCTATAGGATATACTTACTCTAGAATCGTCCAATATTGGGGTTTTCGACTGATCCTTACTCAGCTCGCCGAGAGCTGTCGATTGCACTATCGTTTAGTCACCGGAGCTTACTTTGAACAAAGTTCAAATTTTCGACCTATGCTTACCTAAAGTTGAAATACTTCCAGCTGTGGTGTCCGAGGGCGGATTTTCTTCGCTTTTCTTACTTAACTTGGAGAGACCTACTGAATGCACTGTATTTCTTTTGGTTTCAAAATAAAGCGAAAATTGGGTAAAAATAGACCTTGGAAATACTTCATCTAGTAAAAGTAATATTCTTCCAATCGGTGCGCTTCAGGGCGCAAACGATAGTGCACGCCGAGCTCTATCCAGCGCCCCTAAGAACGACAAAATTGGAGCGCTCATGTGTAAGAAAATCCAGGTTAAAAAAGTTAATTTTTCGACTTTTAAAAATTTTTTTAAAAAATAATTCGGGGAGATGGCAGCTAAAAGTTGTCAATTGTGACTATGTGCACCTAGATCTATCAAATGCACCTACTCACAAAATTCGGAAAATTGGCCAACTCGCGAACATTCCTCGTTAGATATACCCACGTTTAAACGTATAACAAGGTTCATCCCCCGTTCTAAACTGTCAAGAAACCTGTTGGAGCTGTATTTACACCGCTTATTGAAGCCGTTTAAAATAACATCTACTTGGATGGATATGAAATAACTTTTACTCCAATCTCATCGTTTCCAAAAATTCCACCTACAAAAATAGCCTACACTTAAAATAAACAAAAATAAAAATCTAAAAATCACTTGAAACAAACTGGTGACAAATATTCCAAAAAGTTTATTAAAATTAATAACAAACCTTATCCCCCTTTAAATTGCCAATGAATCTATTGGAGCACCACTTTAGACCACCCATTGAAGCCGGTTAAAATATCATCTACTTGTTTTGCAACGACCCCCAAAAATTCCACCTAACGATTACTGCAATCCACTCACTCAGAGCATCTGAAATTCCAGGAATGCCGCTCCGTGTGGGACTCCTTCACCGACTATCAGCGCTTCAGCCTCATGAGCGACACCTTCCCCATCATGGCGATCGCCGTCGAACTCTGGGACAACCCTCTGCACCACAACCACGCCGAGATCATCAACTACTGCGCTTCGGTGCACTGCGCAGAGCGAGGATGGATCCCCGCGCTTGTCAAGTAGGTCCTTTCGTTTGGCAAATAGAGTTTCCTCAAGAAGGCAAAAGAGAGCGGTCAAGGTGGCAACCAAGGGCTAAGGGTAATGTTTTTATGGGTTTTAGTTTAGGTGCAGGGTACTTCCATTTGGTTTCTTGTGATAGTCCTTGGCGTCCGGACCGCTCCACTGCTCCTTGTGGCCGCGCGCTTTTATTGCACCCACATATGTTCGACTGTTTGGCTCCACCACTGCGAGAGAGCCAGAGAAAACATGAGGAGGCTAAGGAGATGGCGATGTAGTGAGTCATTCTAAGGTTGCGGCGGCCACTTCCCTTGCCGCGGACCAAAGGAGGGCGACGTTTCTCCGTCGCCGACTGTCGCCCTACCGCTCCGTATCCAAAAATCCAATCTTCTTAATTATAAGACCGCATGGCGCCCAGTGAAGTAGTGAGCTTTAAGATAAACCCTCGATCCCAAAAATTCAACCAATCAAGCTCTAACAAGGGGACCGTCCAAGGTTAAATCATTCGAATCAAAAAATTACAGAGCTCTCTGCGCAGTAAAGGTCGCAACTTGTTTCTTCTTCTGTTGCGGAATACGGTATTGTCCGTTTTATGCCAAAAACAGGCCGATATCTCTAAAAATCTATACGGTATATTACTTCACTCCTTTACTCATAACGAATACACCCCTTTTCGCTCCTATCGTTGGAGACCTTTGGAGAACTAGTTGAAGACCTTTAGTGTTGACTAGATCAATTTGCAGAAAAAAATACGTAAATTACGTAAATTCGTAAGTACTAGAATGCAAAAATGCAATAGCTGAACATGACATAAGATTGGTAAGCCGATTGAAAAGTAGGTTCCATTCGGTTTCGTTATATCGCCTTCCAAAAATGCAGGAGAGAACGGCCGAGACGCCTAGCTAAGGTTATAATGTCCAAAATCCATAATATCCAAATATTTATGTCCTTGAATGTCGGTTTCTTTAAGTGATTCTAAGGGAAAACAATTTGAGAATGCCGCTATCCACAGAATTGTCCTCCAAGTAGGAGGGTGCATCAAAACGTGGAAGGGCACGTAGCGCATGCGAGCCAACTAAAGCAAAGCACAAAAATCTAACCTAAAGGCGTGTTGAATATAACCTCATGTTCCAGTTGACCGAGAGCATTTGACGACATTCCATTAAAGTTCCAAAAATGTCCTCTAGTTGGACTCCTAAGCACACTGTTCCCTGTCCCGTCCAGATTCATAACGCCTTCCCTGAAGAAAGCAAAGAGGAACGGTCAAAGTGGCAACCAAAGGCTAAGGTTATTGTTTTTATGGATTTTTTTTTCTTTTAAAGGGGGTCGCAACTTTTAAGGTTGATAGCCCTTGACATCCGGACCGCTCCGCTCGCTCCTTGTTGCCGCGCGCTTTTATTGTACCCACATATGTGCGATTGTTTGGCTCCACCAGAGCGAGAGAGTCAGAGAAAACGTGCGGACGTCGATGTGGCGTAAATCATCCCTTCCTTGGAGTAGCTCCTCCCCTTCGCCGTCGACCAAAGAGGGAAAAATGTTGTAGTACCAAAAACATACTTTTATAAATTTACGAAAGCGAGCACAACACTGCAAAAATTAAGCAAAAGTCGAGCGGATTCTCAAATATCCAAAAGAGAGACTCCATTGCGATCCATTAAACGACCAACACGACCTACACCTAACTAAAAAGCTCGACCCTATATTGGCATGGCGGCAAGGTCGTCTTAAGTGGGTTACAAAAATTCCGGAAACTTTAAGTAGGCTCGTTTAATCAAAAGATTCTAGTAGATCCAAGAACCTTCAAGGAGTGCTTCATTTCCATTGATTTCTGTCTCAAGAACCAATCTTCAAATAGGCTATAATTGATAAAAACCATGTGAAAACCATTAAACCATTAATAACCCCCCCCCCAACTATCTCCTCTAAACGTGACCCTTCTGTAGATGCTCAAATCAACTCGTTGTCGTGAAAACAATTACTTGTGACTACTTGAGGTTGTGCTGATAGCTCAAAAATCAAATTAAGCCTTAGTTAGGCTGTACTTCAAACTTTATCACCCTTGAAAACAGTTTATCCTTTACAGCGTGTGCCTTCTGTGCCTACTATTCAATATATAGGGTGTTTTTCCTAGTAGACATGTAGTGTAAGGAGTCTTCTATCGTTGTCATGCAAACATGCCTTGGTGTGACGTTCTATATCCAAAAATCAAATCAACTTTGACCTTCAGCGCCCTCAAAAACAGTTTGTCTTTTACAGTACCCACAATGTGCTGCCTCTCTATGTTGTCTTGGAATTGAAAGGTTCGGTGTAAGGATCTTGCAGTCGATTCACAAAAGAACCAAGCTCCAGATGAATAGCATTGTCTTCAAAAACCAACTCTAAATCGGGTATTTGGTGGACGTTAAAGTAGGCGTCCTCATTTCAACAACTTCGCAACTCTCCCCTTCCCCCTCCCTCGCCCCCTCAACCCTCTCTGAACCGAAAACACGACGTCATCTTCTCCAGTTTCCCTCCAATCAATCGATCCTTGCAGACACCTTCGCCGCGTCGAGGAGCCCAAACTGCCGTCCACCGTCACCGAGTGCCTCAACCGCGCCCTCCAACAGCGGCACTTCCACGTCGTCTTCCACCTAAGCACACAGGAGGAGTTCTCTAAACGCCTCCTACTGGACCGCATCGAGTCCGGCTTCTTCCTCATCTTCCCGGACGGCCAGATCGGCACCTACTTCGCCAGCAAGCTCTTCGCGATGGCGGCCTGCGTGCCTGGCCTCCGCCCCGTCGCCGCCACGCTCCTCCACTGCCTCCATGAGGCCGACCGGCAGAAGCTCCGCGCGAAGCTCGTGGACGTCGACTCCAAGAGCGCCGTCTGCGGCTTCGACCTGACGCGCAAGCAGCTGTCGGCGATGCTCAAGGTCAACTGACCAGCGTCGAGATCTCAGCGCCACGTTCTGCCTCGGCAGAACGCCTGAATCTGTAAATCGATGTACATACTGTACCTATGAACTGGCCAAGTGCCTGATGCACACATAAATGACGATAAATATGATAACAAAGATTAGATCTATACGGGCAAAGACTCCATCTACTCCATCTAGGGACACCTCGTCACGCCGAGGCCATTGATTCGAAACGAGAGAGGGTTTTTACTGCAAAAAAGTTTTTTTTTGTGTTGCGAAGTTTAATATCTAGCCACTCTGACACAATAACACTAGGAGTGTCCTCTAAGGAACAGGTAGCCAGAAAATATATCAAACAGTTAGGAACCAAAGCATCGCTCCAGCGACACTTTAGTTCAAAAAAGGACCTATTTAAACAGTTTTGATCTGTATTGACAAAAAAATGTGCGAGTAGACAACATATCATCTACAGTAACCTGGGTGATATGAAACTCTACTTGCGAAAGAGCGAGATCACGCCGCGTTTTTGCTGAACCCCTCCAACTTCAACTGCTTCTGCTGGTGGGTGTGAGGGTGTGCAGACGAGCAAAGAAGAGCGACAAGGCGATTGGTAGACTCTTTGGGGAATCAGTCTCTTCTTGGTGGGACCAAGAGCTTCTTTATTCTCTCTTTCTTTAGGTTTCGTTCCTCGGTCCAAAGGCCGACTAACTTGGACGCACCCAGTGATTAAGTCTCTATGAATGAGCGCCAGCATGTGTAGAGAAATGAACCTGCTCCCTGTCCAATGGAGTCAAGACTAAAGCCGTAAAACTCTGGTAGAGAAGGCACAATGCCCTTCTGGTCGATACTCTAGAGCTTTTGTCACTGACAGCTCTGTGCTAAAACGGCTTCCAAAACGGGTTCCCGCGATCAGTGATCAAGAAATGAACCTGCTATACATAGCTTACGATACCCACTCTGCAAAGGGTTCATGCCGAGACAATAAGTAAGCACGCTAGGAGTATCTTCTAAGGCACGCATAGCCAGAAAATATATCAGTTAAGAACCAAAGCATCGCTCGAGCGACACTTTAGTTCAAAAAACGACCTATTTAAACAGTTTTGATCTTTATTGACAAAAAAAATGTGCGAGTAGACAACATATCATCTACAGTAACCTGGGTGATATGAAACTCTACTTGCGAAAGAGCGAGATCACGTCGCGTTTTTGCTGAACCCCTCCAACTTCAACTGCTTCTGCTGGTGGGTGTGAGGGTGTGCAGACGAGCAAAGAAGAGGGATGAGGTAGACTCTTTGGGGAATCAGTCCATTCTTGGTGGGACCAAGAGCTTCTTTATTCTCTCTTTCTTTAGGTTTCGTTCCTGAGCATCTGGGGTTCCCCCCGATCAGTGATTAGTCGTCTATGAATGAGCGCCAACATGTGTAGAGAAATGAACCTGCTCCCTGCCCAATGGCGTCAAGACTAAAGCCATAAAACTTTGGTAGAGAAGGCATCCCATCTGGCCGATACGTCCCTCACTGACAGAGCTGTGCTAAACCGACGTCCTACTTGTCCTCTGTCCGATCCATTTCATTTATTTAAGCTCCATTCTCCCTCAAACGCAGCTGAACTGTCCATCGGTGTTCTTGTTCATCCAATCGCAGTACTCGGAGGTGCGAGTGTAGACCGCTACAAGTACCAATGAACTCTCTCTACGCCTCCCTCGTTGGCTTACCTGGGTACTTGGACTGGTCGTGTTGGTCCGTGGCCTTGTAGGAGACCACTCCGACCTGGTAGTACTCGCAGTCGTCGTTGATGGCGAGAGGTCCACCGCTGTCTCCGCTGCCGACTCCCGTGGTGGCCGACCCGGCGCAGATCTGCTTGTACCAGAGGTTGTAGGACCAGTATTTCCTAGGAAAGGTGGCTAAGAATCTATGGGTCAAACCCAGTCCTCACTTGCACTGGGCAAAGTCGACCAACGGGATGTCCGCGTACTGTAGCTCGTCGATGTATTCGGTTCCTTCTGCTGGAATGGCCAAGATCTTACGGTAAGAAGTCGACAGAGTGGAGATTACGGTTAGTAGCTCCGAATCCAACGGCCACGGCCCAGTGCAGCTTCTGCAACTCCGTGTCGTTGGCCTTGATCTTGATGATCTCGGCAAACTCGTCGATTTCGAATGGCTTCTCGAGCTAAAATGGGTTACGGTATTGAAGAGAATTGCGAAGGAATACAGTACCTCCAGGATGGCGATGTCGTCGATCTTCACCACATTGTTGTAGTCCTTATGAGGCGTGGCCTTCACGATCTTCCTTATCTGCACTCCGGGAGTGTCGTAGATGCCTTGCCTGTTGTCCAGGCCTATCACGGCGTTGCTTACAGGACCTCCGACGGTGTAGTCCTTGACGCAGTGGGCGGCGGTGAGGACGTGCCTGGGAGTGATGAGCGAGCCTCCACAGGCCGGGATCCGGACGTAGTAGGGAAAGTTGCCTTGGTACGCTCGGTGCCCGCCGATGATCTAGAAATCCGTCGTATTAAGGACACGAGTAAGCAGAGGTCATACGAATTGGGAGGTGATCTCCTCCAGAGGGGGCAGTGGTGGACCGTTGGGCTGCTTGGCCAGCGCGACGCCGAACAGAGCCAAGAAGACGGACAGAACGAATCTCATGGTGGAGAGCGACATATGATCGCCATGTAAGGGTTAAGTACACGTCTGCAGGTGATAAGGAGCCTCTCTGACGTAAACGTCTGACAATTGGTCCGACCATCGGAATCTTCCACTCTTTGTTGGGGCAAACACCTTTGTTTACGTTCTTCAATGATGAAGGGAAGTTTTCCTCCTTGATCGAGCTGATTCCCACGCCAGAAGACCTCAATTACACCTCCACATGCACAGCTCCTTCCAGGTAGGTCTTGGGATACTTTCCTTGCAAGTTGATAAGACTCCAGAAGGACGATGTTGCCAAGAAAGCTGGGCTATCTTCCAAAGTAGCGCCTGTCCGTTTCGATCCTCCTTGGACACGATGGGTCCATGTTCCCAGCATCCTACGGCTCTTGTTGCTTAATCGCTCTCTAAAAGAATCACTGCAACGCAGCCAAGTAGCTACCGATCCAGTTGTTTTCGCCCTTCTTGATCAGACGACCTGACAGACTGCCCTTCTTATCTGTTTGCGACAGATGTACCCTTATCACTTGATGGTGATTTTCGCTGGACAGGCACGTAGGTGCATATAGGCAGCATTCATTCTGCAGTAGAAGCCTTCGAAGTCGGGGACCAAACAAATGGTGCGAAGTGGCTGATTCCCTAAATACGAGCAAATTAGAATTACCTCCTCATATGGGATCCAGTTGTTCTACGATGTGGCGACAGGAATAGAGGTAAAGACCTTCTTGGTTCATCTTGGATTTCGCTTTGCCGATCAAATCGGCTTTCACGGGAGAGCCAATCTGCTGTGAGTTGTGGCCTGTCAAGCCAAATTCCGTTCAAAGAAGGCTCTTCTCTCCATTCGGCACATCCAGGGCAAAAGACGTCGGGTCACGGCAAGAGAATCTCTAAAATCTGTACCTCCCATATGAGGACACTGCACGACGTAATGCCACACAGGTGAACGTAAACAAGTCCTTAACAAAAGTGTTGGCGGAATATTTATGACAGCTCAAGCGATCACATCAACAGGGGTGAAAACAAAACGCGCTAGCGAAAGATTAACATAACAAGATGACAAGCCCATGTCCTCAGTTTCCTTCCGGGCACTGGCTGCGAATGTGGCCGGACTTGTTGCAGCCGTAGCACACGCGTCCATCGCTGCGGGGCTCATTGCAATCGCGGGACATGTGACCAGAGTTTCCACAGTTGTAGCACTTCTGTCCTCCGCCGCCGCCACTTCCACGGCTGGGGCAATCGCGAGACATGTGGCCTTCTTCGTTGCAATTGTAGCAGGCTCCGCGTCCTCCTCCGCCGCCGCCACCGCCACTTCCACGGCTGGGGCAATCGCGAGACATATGTCCATCTTCGCCGCAATTGTAGCATCCTCGGCCTCCACCGCCGCCGCCACCACCTCCACGGCTAGGGCAGTCGCGAGACATGTGTCCGTCTTGGCCGCAATTGTAGCACCCACCTAAAAATAAAGCAATCAGCTCCACCGTTACAATGAATATAACTTACGTCCGCTCATGGTTGTAAAGTTGCTGGGGTAAGTTGGATGTTTCACAACAGCGGTCTTTACACAAGTCAACTGAAAAACAAGCACCGTTATTAACCTCTGCTTATTCAGGCGCGCAAAGGGTAACAGACACGAAAACGGCAAGAAGACGGGAGGAAGGCAGTTTTATTCAGAACGCGGTCAATCTACCACTAGGATAAACTGTCTGAGAAAGGAGCCTCGAAGAACGAACTGAATTTGGGAAAACGAATTGAAGATCAAAGCAGGCGATACGCTTCACTCGAAGAACGAACTGAATTTGGACGAATTTAAAGACTTAAAATCTCAATGACAAGAAAGCACTACGGGCAAATAAAAAACAAAACTGACTGCGTCCAATGCGACCACAAAACTGAAGAAGCCAAGACGGAGAACTGACCGACGGTGGAATTTGGAAAAATGAACAGCAGGCGACACGCTTCACTCGAAGAACGAAGTGAATTTGGACTGATTTGGGAGCTAAAAACCTCAAAGACACGAGATTTACTGCGTTTGCTTCACTCGAAGAACGGGGAACGAACTGAATTTGGGCGAATTTAAAGACTTAAAATCTCAAAGACAAGATTTACTGCAAATTGGAAGAAGCACTGCCGGCAAATAAGAAACAAAACTGATTGCGACCAATGCGACCACGAAACTGAAGAAGCCAAGACAGAACCGACCGACGACGGACGCACCAGACAAAGGTTTAGGGAGGCTGAGTATCATTGTCTGTTGTTTGAAGCTTGAGTCCACCCGCCAACGGAAAAGAAGAACGTGCAGACGCCAGGAACGTCTCGCTGTGACCGCTCGTTTCTGACCTTGATTTGTAGTACGTGTTTCTTTGTAGTTCCAGTGGTAAGGACGGAGAGTAGTAGAATGCAATCTGCTCACGACGTGCCTCGCAGAGGATAGTCTCCATGGATAGCCACGTCTTTGAACTCGCCAGAAGCAGCTGATGCTGCGCAAAGCATAGACTTTGATATAAACCCAGAAGTCTTCAATCGAAAAGAAGGAAAGCGCTTCAAAAGGGCGAAGAGCGTAGGGGTGTGAACTTGTGCTTCTTCGTAACGTGTAGTCCGCTTGAGTCAAGGTGAGCTTCAAAGCTTGGGCTTATATGAAGACCAAGAGGTTAGATGTGCTTATCAACAATGACCGTTTACAATAAACTTCGTACGAAAGGCTATTGAGAAAAACATCAGATTGCGTTTTCTTCTGAAGCAGTCGTCTTCTGTTCGGGTGCACTTTTAAGCACCAGTGTCCTTTACTCTTATCTAGATCGGCGCCAAGAGCAGCGCTACAGTACTGGACTAGGAAGTTGAAAGATTCAGAAGTGCTTCGGAAAAGCGAGCTCGAGTTTCCTGTTTTCCTTTACACAGCCGTATTCTTCGAACCCTATGCAGAGTCCATGGTATAAACCCTCGGTCGGTCTGTCGTAGGAGATCCCTTTACTCCCAGCTTTGTGACAACGCGCGACAAGTTTACCCTGAACTGGCAGATATCCCACCTTTCAGCATCCCAGAGCAAGAAGTGCACATCGCCAGCTCACATGAAAAGTCGGTCTCTTATCAGTGGTGCCCGACGGTGTTGTTGAAAAGTTCCTTCTTTTGGAACCATAAAACAGAAGTACTTCCACTGTTTGTTGTGTGGTTCAAAGTCGAGCAGAAGAAGCTAAACATGTTCCACAAACGTGGTTCCATTGGGAGACGCATATCACGAAGGACTATGCTTTCCTTGTTATGCTTACCGGGTTCCCAAAACCCCGAACGCTCCCATCCACAAGTTCAGAAGGCTACGGTATCAAGCCAGAAGTATGCTTTGCAACAGAAACTCTCCGAAGAAGTTGCCCGGTTACCTAACAGGCGTTCAGAACGGCGCCCCATCTGATCGCAGCGTTCTCTGACCGCTAAACTCCGCACTGCTTCTTCTACTTCTTTGTCGATCACGCGAGCGACAAGAGTGCGTTTCTTATCTTTGTGCCTGTGACATTGCCTCTTGCTGCACTTTGCGAGCCTCTATATAACCCCGATGCCCCGATCTTCCTTCACTCTCCACCATGAGATTTCTCCTCCCGCTCCTGACCCTTCTGAGCCTCTCGCTCGCTGCTCCACCGGTCGTCCCTCCAGCTAGGGATGTCCGCTCGGAATTGGTTCGTTTGACAAGGGGGTTCTGGAGATATTCTTCATCTATGGTCAGATCATCGGTGGTCATCGCGCCTATCAGGGTAGCTTCCCCTACTACGCCTACATCCACATCTGCGGAGGCACACTCATCACGCCCACCCATATCCTCACCGCCGCTCACTGCGTCGACAACGATACAATCGGAGAAACGGTCGAAATGGGCGTAGACGACAAGTGGGACCTGAAGAAGCACGGAGTCCAGTCCAGGACGGTCATTGACGTCGTGACCTATGGAGTTTACAACACTACGTCGAAGCAGAATGACATCGCCATTCTCGAGGTGCGCTTGGTCCATCAGGCTGCCGGTCTCATTGCGTTCTAGGTCGACAAAGCCTTCGACATCACTCCTTACGCCCAACTGGCCAAGATCAAGGCCGACGACACCGAACTGCTGAAAGAGTATTGGACCACCGCCGTCGGATTTGGATTGTCCAACGGTGAGCAATCTTCACCACCATTGTCTTGGTATCATCTCACTTTTAGTCACCAGGAACGACGATGGCACGTTGTCAGGAGTCTGGCCACAATACCTTCAGTACGCATACGTTCCGCTGATCCCAGAGGACAGTCAGCACTGCCAGTGAGCACTTGCTTAAAGTGCGTCCGCGTCATGTCAATTTGCTTCTAGACTGTGGAGCGGCTATTTCAACGAGAAGCACGAACACCTCTGCGTTGGCGGAAACCATTTGGGTCTCGGTAACGGAGACAGTGGTGGACCTGTGTCGGTCACTAAAGATGGACAGGTGTACCAGATCGGAATAACTTCCTTCAACGCAGTGAATCAGTACTTCAATCAGGACAAAATCCCAGGTATGTTCTATTTTACTGGCGGTACTAACGGGATGTATCTTACTGTTAGCTGTCCTCACTCGCGCGTCTTCCTATTGCGACTGGATCACGGAGAACACCAACGGAGCCTTCCACTGCGTTTAAAACTTTGATTAGATATTGTCCAAGTAGATAAAAGATGAAGGAGTCCATACGTGTACAATCCAAGTGGTGTCGCTCTTCATGTGCCCGAGAACGCGCATCCATCAGTAGCACTCAACAAGCATCTTCCGAACAGCATGACCACACAGTTCCCAAGCTGATTTCAAAGACAGTCAAACAATGTCAAGAAGATACGTGAAAGAAGTCCATGGAGGTAAAGAATGAGACTCGATCCCACAAGGTCGCCTGGCGGAAAAGACCAGCCACGTCGATTTCAACAGGCCATCCATGCAACGTGTGTGGTCTTGACACGACAACTTCTCACTCAAGTGCTGTACATGGTAGTGACGACCAGAGATGGTTTCCGGGTCCCGGAAAGATGCGGGTACGGGTATCCGGGTACGGGTTTCCGGGTATCCGGGTACGGGTACCCGAAAGTTCCGGGTACGGGTGCGGGTACGGGTACGGGTACCGGAGATTCGCGGGTACGGGTACGGGTATCCGGGTACGGGAGCCATACCCGCAACCCGCACTTCTCTCAACACGATTTCCTTGCTTTGAAACGCAGTACAAACTGTGATTTCGGGCAACCATCTGCTCTCTCCTAATCTCTGCCTCGTTTCTCACTGTTCTCCGGTGAGTCAGCGTGAAATCAAAAGTGAAATTTACAACAGTTACAACCTTATGGGGTGCAGTACGCCGTTCGTCAAGCAGAAATATACCTCAACATCGAATCTGAGCCGCTTAAACTATTTTTTAAAACGAAGAAAAAACGTTGATGGCCATGTGGGTGCTGGCCTACCAGCAAAACAAAATAAACTAGATTTTTTGTAAAGCGAAGACGTCAGAAGCGGCTGCAGCCGCAACTCTTCGCTTCTTTGCTGCATATCGCACCTTTGCGATAGACGTTCTCGGTCATATTACGGTGTTTTTGAGGTTATGCAAAACTATCTAGCACGTTTTTATTTGAAATCTAATTTTTGCTATTTTTTACTGAAAATTTCATTTTTTTTTGTTCCGGGTATCCGGGTACGGGTATCCGGGTATCCGGGTACGGGTACGGGTCCCGGAAATTTGCGGGTACGGGTTCGGGTACGGGTACGGGTACCGGAGATTTGCGGGTACGGGTTCGGGTACGGGTACGGGACCCGGAACTTCCGGGACCCGAACCATCTCTGGTGACGACAAACGGCTGCCCACAAAAGACAGCGTCGGTGGTGTAGTCTAGGTCTAACCTGTCCATGGAGGTAAAGAATGGTGTAACTGTCTGTAGTCTAGGTGTAACGAGGGCGTGCTTGTGCATGACATGCAACGCGCCTGCCCAGTCTAGAGTCTAGACAGTGTCTGTATTGACAGTGTCTGTAGTGTCTGTCCGGTTTCTAGGTGTAACGCGCTCGCAACTTGTACATATACAAATTCTCCTTTGTCATTGTCTTATGCTGTCTATTTAGGTCATTAAAAATGAAAAACGAACCGCAAGAAGAAGAACCTATGCGTCAAGATGCAGTGGAACCATCAGATTCCGTGCAGGAAGATCTGGACGAAGCTAAACATGAAGAAACAAATTCAGGAAACGAAGCTAAGCGTGGAGGAAAAGGAGTAGTGCTGAGAGTGCCAAGTCAACGGCAGGTAGGTGCTTTTTACACGTAAAACTCGAGAATGGTCCTTCCTTAACTTTTGTGGATGGGGAGATTCTTTTCCCTTCTTCTTGGATCGTTGGCAGATCAATACACCGCTATAAAAACGTCCTTCAGGTCGATGTGATGGTCTTCTGCATGACAAGAGATCTTATCCACTCCGCACATAAGTTCCACAATATGGTGAGTGATCAGTTGCTTCCAATCCTTCTACATACTTCCCTCTACAGTACTTCTGCAGACCAATCAGCGAGGCCAAGCAGCTCAAGGTCGCCCAAGTGGTCGAGGACATAATCGTCCACGTAGGTTGTCTTTATCTACGTCGGTAAAATCATCAGCTTTAGGGTGGATCGCGTGAGCGTGTGCGATTGCTTCTCGATAGTATCGGAATTAAGGTGAGTCCCATTTCTCCTTTTTCACCATTGTTTCCATGCATTGTCTTAGTTTGGCGACGCTCACTTCACTCCTATGATCGACTATCTTCGCAGATTCGAACAAGGAGCCACAGGCAATGTAAGGATATTTAACGTTGTGCTGGATCTTATTCCTGCCATTTTAGGAGGATGCTCCTCTTATCAACTGCATTATGGCTTCGCTGGTGATCGAGCCGATATTCGAAGGCATGAGGGATCAATATTGCCAGATGCTGGAGCGCATGCTGAGGAATGGCCCTCCAGTGGTGTAAGATCCATTGTGTCTGTTGAACACATGTATAACATGTGCTGGTTGACTTTGGCATTCTCTCACGTGATATATTTGTCTGTGTTCTTGTATTGCTGTCTGCCCACTGATTAGCGCAACCTGGAGAAGGTTCTTGATACTGGCTCCTCACCGAACGAGGCAGTGATTGTTGGAGAAGAGTTCAGATAGGAAGTAATGGAAAAAAAATTCGCCCCCTAAGGGATTCGAACCCTTGGCCGTTAGATTAAAAGTCTAACGCTCTACCGGCTGAGTTAAAGGGGTTCTGAGGAAGAGTTTTCGTAGAGTGAGTGTGAGCCGAATGTGGTGGAACGTGGGCTACCTAAATAACTTTAGCTCCTTTTCAGGATTCTCGAGCTCGTAAACCGCGACCGGTTTACTGATCCCTTCGATTTCTCCACGGCGCCTTCGCTGTCTTAAGCGCAGTTGTTGATGAACATGGGCCGTTCTTCGACCGTAACAGTTTTGATCTTCTGTTCGTTGTAAACACTTTTTATCCAACCGTTATCTCTGATCTTTCGGTCGTCGCTCCCTCCTTTGCTTCAGTGCTCGGCCACGCATTTGCCCTTTCAACGTCGACTGTAGATGATTGGACTCAAGAAGGAAAGGACCAAATTCTGAGGCACTACGTGGAAGAAGGCACCAAGATAAAAAGCGGCGGAAGAAAATTTGGTTCCGCATGACCTTATCAGCGTTCTTTAAAAGGGTTAGTACCACGACCAACCATCAGTTCCTCTCAAGGATGCCTTCGATGCTGCTTCTCATCCTCGCGACCATTGCGGTCACCTCGTCTCTGCCTCTGGATTCTAACCTAGTAGGCTCTGGTCCCAAATGACATCCAACCGGTAGTTCAGGTCTATGGCGGCCAAGAAGTGGACTCTCCGGTGTACCCTTTCAATCTGGTGCTACTTATCCCAGACGTGGGAAAACAGAAGACTGTCGTCTGTGGAGCTGCCCTCATCAGTCCTCGCTACGCCCTCACCGCCGCCCACTGTCCCGGATTCATAGACTCCATCATCGTCTACGGTGGTGTCTACGACACCAACCAGCTAGACGTAGATGGAGTGCAGTCCAGCGCCATCAAAGACTTCATTCCGTACCCCAAGTTCTACAGAAAGGGACCTATGGTCTACAACGACATTGCGGTCATTGAGGTATGGGCGATCTGTGAGCGCTTCTGAAAGCAGCTATCTCTCACTTGTCCCTCATTCTAAGCAATCGTCAAGGCTTATACGAAGTCGTCCTTACGGAAAATTTCAGCTGGAGACAGAATTCCACGAAACGGACAGCGTCAAGTTCATCAAAATTGACGCTCTCTACCCGGAATCTGACCTTCCTGGAGCTGACCTCCACGTTGTGGGCTTCGGGGCGGACAACTGTAAGTCCGCTGTTTCTCTAGGAAGCTCAATAAGATTTCGGCATTCTCTCGCGAGACTGTCTCTCTGATACTCAAGAAAGTTGTCAGTTTATGGGTGACATTCTTTCAGTCAAAGACGGAGACTTCGTCCTAACAACTCGTCTTCACTCCGCTGAGGTCAAGTTCGTCGACCGCGACACTTGCCAGTAAGCTGTGTCCTGACGCTGTTGGATTCCAGAAAATTTTAAATTTTAGACTTGGATGGTCGAAGTGGGACACCACAATCTCATCGGAACAGATCTGCACTTCGGTTGACCCCGCCGGAACTGGTCCAGTGAGTGACACTCTTCTGTCTTACGGTAGAGCACTGCTTTAGGGCGACAGTGGAGCGCCCTTGATCTACAAGCGTCACGTTCCGGGAAGTAACACCACCGAATGGCGCCTACTTGGCATCTCGTCCATTGGCACCACGCCTCCAGGGGAGAGTCCAGGTAGCCTAGTGCGATTAAACAACTTCTAGTTACGCCTTCTTCAGATGTCTTCACTCGAGTGTCTTCCTTCTGCGCATGGATTGAAGAAGTTACAAAGGTCGCGTGCATTTTTTAATGCCCGGTCCACAGGCCTTGAACTGGGTTCTACCTTGAAGAATGTTGTACTTGCTTATCCGCATTAAGAACGGACATCAATGAGCGATAGTTTTTGATCTATGACTTGATAGCGTCGACCAGAGAGGACAGGAAGACCAGAAAAGGGGGTCACACAAGAAAACCAGAGTACAAAAGAATGGGTCACACAACAAGGAAGCACTGTCGGTCATACTGTTCATATCTATACGAAATGATCAGCGGCAGACACATAGCAGTCGTGTCCGAGTGGTTAAGGAGATTGACTAGAAATCAATTGGGCTCTGCCCGCGTAGGTTCGAATCCTGCCGACTGCGAACATTTTTTTTCACTTCTGAACAAGGTCCAAGGAGTGGACATCAGGCTACAGTGAGTTCTCGGATTGGATAGCTGTTCCCGAAGATGATATTTAGGGAAGAGGGGGGGGGGGGGCTCCTTAGCATCCATGGATCGAAGACCTAGCAGATCTAAAGCCCGTCTGCTGTACAGAACACAGGGAGAGCCTCATATAGAATACCTCTAGCATTCTCCCCTTTATTCAGCTTGTTTACCAACCCGAGGAGCTTGTTTATGGAGTCAAATCCATCACGTAGCACCAGAGCATAACATCCAAGATCTATCTTTTTCGTGTCAGCGTCCAATTTAGAGCCCTCAACAACACAGGTATCGTTATCGTGTTTGTGCTCATGCCCCCTTCTTGATCATTAGGATCTCTTTTTGACCCTTAGGAAATGGCATTCTACACAGCTACTTTATTACAGAGGTACTGAAGGAGAGATAGACGAAAAGACTAACTGAGAGAACAATAAATTACTGCAACTACGGAAAGGGAAGGAGCGAGGGTTCTTTTCCTTAGTGGCGAGCCTCGTGACAGGGAGAGCGTTCTTCTGAATCAGAAGCCGAAGGGATTGGCGTCGATCAGCTTGCGCTCGCGTTCCTTCAGCGCCTCTGGAACGGATTCTTAAGATCGCCCAGAGATATACCGTAACCCACCCATCATTTTGAAGACGTAGTTCATGACCTTGACCGTCTCGGCTCTGGAGACGGGCGCGCCGTTGAGATTCTGCACCTCGAAGAGCTCGGACTCTCCGGCGGCCATGGGGTCGTGCTTCTGAAGGAGGTAAAGATTAGGGACTAAGAAACTAAGATCCTTACCAGGACTCGGTAGACCTGGTCGGCGATCATAAGACACCCGATGGTAGTCTCCGCGTCCAGGACGGTTCCGCATCGGAGCATCTGCTGGTCCTTGGCTTTGGGCTCCTTAGGAGAGACCACTTCAGCCTTGGAAGCGGCCTGTCCTTTGCCCAGAGCCAGGAGGTCCTCCAGGTTCTGGATGTTGTCCTGCAAGAAGTGACTTATCTTGACTTCATCGGGTGACTTACCGTATTCCAGGCGAGAGGACGACCCTCGGGACGCGCCCCGAAGGCGAGGGCGGAGAAGGCAGGGGCGACGAGCAAAGCGGTGAGGGAGAGGATCTTGAAGACGGCCATTACTCCGGAAGACAGGTGGATTGGACCTCGTTCCGGGTGCACTCTGTCAAGGACACAAAAACGGCCCTTTTAAGGACGGCCGAAGGGGCGGCGCGCTCCCTCGGCCAGAGCGCCCGCCCCTCCGAAAACCTTTGGTCTTGTTGTGCGTTTATCCGCGCGCCTGCGTGTAAACGACCTGGCATTAGCAAATTGCGTGTGGGTCCCAAGCAGAAGAGAGGTGAGATCATTCGTCATGGGACCACTGAGGACCGTTTGGATAGGACGTTGCGGTTGTGTTTACGGAAGAACTGTGCATGGAACTTGGCATGAAGGTCCTCGGGGCCTAGGAGGACATGAGAAGGGAAACATTGTATCCTGGGAAAAGAACAAATAAACAGATCTAAGCAAGTGACATTAATTTGCTGCACGGAAGTAGAAACTGCTAGATCAAAGGGCTCACGGGAAGTGTCACCACACAGTTTTCTTTAATACATCATGACACGTGAGAATGAGAATAGTTACCAGAGCAATAGCAGAGGCAGAGCAATAGCAGAGCAGCCGAGCAAGTAAGGAATCTAACTTGAGAAGACGGTAATCTCCTCGACCCTTCTACGTTTTTCCATCATGATCTTCCTCAGTATATTGTACATCCTAGGAAGTAAGCTGATAGAACAATAGAATGCGGTAGAATGCCAGTAGAATGCAGTTGAATGCCAGGTTCTAAAGGGTCTACTTTAGAATTTTGAAGATTTCTTGATAAGTACTTCGTCGTTCCACAATAGAGATCGTTCAAGAATGCAGCCACCGTTATGTGTTAACCCAAAACCAAACCAAAACAACCCAAACCAAGTTGCTTCAGTTCTGTTGCATAGATGGAACGTTAATTTATGTTTATTGATTGGCACGAACCCCGAAAGATTCCAAACAACACTCTCCCTGCATAATAATGATTATAACGTTGTTTTTATATATCCAGGGATGATTTTGTTTTTACATAGGTTTTTACATAGGTTACATTACACCTTGGTCCGATTCCATCAAAGTTCTCCTTTCGTAACCCAATCTCCAAAGCCCTGAGCCATGCGTCAACCTCTGTGATGGTCTCCAGCGCTTGTTCCACGGCACGGTCATGTTTGTGGGACGGAGATCCCACTCACAAGATGAAAAATGCAAGACCGATCGGAGAGAGCCTATGAAGCTTTCATGCGACATTAATCATTGGCGCTGGAAAAACACCGCGCTGCCGTAATGTATGCTAAGTGGCGGTCAAGTGGGTGTAAGATGACATTTTGCGGAGGATTAGATGTTTTAGAGAGGTTTAACATGGTTATGAGTCCGGTGAAGGTTGGACTGCAGGTTTCGACTTTGCAGTTAACAGAGTTAGGCACAGAGACTATTTTGGGACTCTGGGACGGACACAAACGTGGAAAACAGCAATGGTGCCGCGCTTAGCAACACGTCTTCTCTTGGAGCATCGCGTCATTGTGCTTCTTATTGTTATGCACTCCTAAAGGTCTCCCAAGCGCTTTGAGGATTCCTAACAAAAATTTTCACTTTCATGGCCCGTTTTGGTAATCCTAAGAGGTAGAAGAGGCAGAAAATATGCAAGAAAAAAGTCAAGGAGTTAAGGAAAATGTGCTATATGGCGAAAAAAAAATGTTCGCAGTCGGCAGGATTCGAACCTACGCGGGCAGAGCCCAATTGATTTCGAGTCAATCTCCTTAACCACTCGGACACGACTGCAGTGCTACGTGAATATAAGAAATCAAATGTATAGAAAGTCACAATTTGAAAAGGTGCTTTGTTCCTGGTTGAGCATCACATATAACATCAAATATGTAAGACATGACATACTACATCGTGAAATGTGCCCACTTGTGCTTAAAACTAGAGGGTGACCATAGATTAACGTAGCTAGAACAAACGAGGAATGTTTTACTTGTCCTTTCTCCTTCCGGCTCTCCAGATTTGATCTGATTGTTGTCCAAGTCCATCCAAGTGAGTCCAATCAAGTCCAAGTGCAGCACAGTAGTCCATGACTGGGCTAGAAGGAGCAACTCCAAAGATCAAACCAATGGAGGTGACTTTTGCGGACGCATAGTGTGTTGTGTGTGTCCAATAGGTTTGTCTTCGACCACCAACGTTAGAAACCCAACTTCTCGTAGGATGTTTTGACACCAGAGGTCCAGATTCGGTCCCGAAACGACCTCCGAGCCGAGTCTTGAGCCGGCCCGCTTTAAAGTCAAGCCTCGAGTCGGGATCTCTGCTTGACATCCCTTGATTTTACTTATGGATGCAGATCGGGTCAGAATTACCGTATACTTCGTCTTCTACTCCACAGTTCAACAGATAAGCACCATTTATGACCTAAAGTATCCTGAGCGAAGGCGATCTTCCACTTGTGTCGCAACCAGTACTGTGTCCAAGAGCACTCCATCGATTCCACATAAAAGCAACCTGCTGCCAGTTATTCTGGAACCTCGTTGCACTAATTTATGGCCCCTGTGCACTCGCGTCCTTTTCGTTCCCACATCACATGTTTTCAGAAGCAATTCCCCGCGGCGATCAGCGAACACACACGCGTGGCGTGGAGCTCACGTGCGTCCCTTCACAGCTAATTGTCACTGTGAGCCTTCTTGAAGGTCCATCGGAGCCCACAGGACGCAGCTGCCTTCACGGGAAAGGCGCCGTCCACAGATCGCAGAGGCCTTTTCCGGAAACTGCCACCTGCAGAGCGTAAACAACCCGATTCGAGCTGTGTCCCTTCCTTCTTATCTGCCCTTAAGAAGGAGAAGGAAGGAAATTGCCTTTTGGATGCGCGCAAGAGGCAGATGTCATCGCGGTTTGCACCCTTCTCGGCCACTTCCTCGCAGATTTGGGACCCTCAAGGGGCCGATCTTGGTTGGCCTTTCGTCGCGCCTCCTTGGACCAAAGGTTCCGGCGAAAACTTTGCGCGTTATGTGCTTTCGCGCACGCACAATGGCCGTCGTTTGCATCATTAGGCACGGCTCCCGGGTCAAGTTTCAGATTGGGACGGAAGTGGAAATTGATCCGGGCCTTTGGGGAAGTCGACCTCCCGAGGGAGAGCGAAAAAAGCCGCTAAAAATAAGGACGAGGGCAAAGAAGTGAAGATGCGAGGAGATGAAGATAAAAACGAGATCTTCTAGGGTCTTAAACAGCTGCAAGAATTCTGAAAAAATACGCTTCTAAGATAAAAAAATACCTATTAACAGTGCTGCGGAGTATGCCAGAAAAAAACGCTCATGAGAGGGAAAAAAATGCCTCAAAAAAGCCTTAAAAGCAATGCTGCCAAAAACGCTCCAAAAAAGCATCAAAGTAGCCAGATTTTCAGGTTGCGAGTTCGGCCTGGTGTACGGTAGTCCAACAACTGAAAACGTGAGCTGAAAATTCTTTGGCTTTGCTCCAGGTGCTCCAAGAATATCGAAAGTTTCAAAGTCCATCTCAAGGACAAAACAGGTTCCTCGGAACCTTAAGGCTTTGCTCCCACTTTCCCAGAACTTCAACCACAGTAGCCTAGAAGCCAAACCTATGACTTAACCATACAATGCTAATTGGTTCATTATATCCTAAGAAGCACAATCGCCGGACTCAAAGCAATCATCCTTTGGTTGACTTCTTTGGAAATTATGCGCATTTCAATTCTGCTGGCTGTTATTATCGAGCCTGCAGCGTTGGTCTTTGATCTTCCACTGCAGAAACAATTATACTCTCACATGAGGTCTCTTGACTCAGTAATTGATGTGAGTCACCATAACAAGGGGGAAATGTTTACCAGGAATCAAGTCAAGCAATTACATGCTAGCTTCGTGCTAGAACATCCGTGTACTTGGGCATTTTTTTTTTCGGTGTTTACGCAGATATGCGTCAAGAACCACAAATAAGTATACATAATTACGCTTTCTCCACCTTATGTATGTGTGCATCTCACATGAAACAGCATACTCCTGACGGTTACGGTAGCTTAATGTGCCCATATTACATAAATCCCTTGACGGTTATCATTTACGGTTATGCTAGCTTAACGCACCCTCGGGAGATGTAAACATCAAGCCCAACGTCGAGGGTTACGGTAGCGATTTTGTACAGGGTGCGCTAGAAGTTCTGTATATAACGCTATGCATGAAGAGCACCCTATAATGCTGGAAAAGGCGAATCTGCAGAAACCGAGTGTAGAGGCGGAAACTCAATTGCGAGCCTGATTCCCACTGACTCATAATGAAATCGCCACATGTTTGCCTCCTGAGTCACAAATCACATTCGCTAATTGGCGCAAATGCCGAGGAAGTTGGTGTGACTACCTTGGCCAAACACCACCAGATCGGTAAATAGGTAAAAAGTCTAAGGTAAAAAGCTGCTAAAAACATTTTTGAGTGCTCCTGGGAGATTGTAAGTGCATTCCGCGCCGTGATGAGGTCAGATGCAGGTTCAGGGTTAAGTACGTCGGAGGTCAGGAGTAAAAGAGCGCTCTTCTTGGAATACTGCATGTACCAAAAGTCCCTCACGCGTGGGGCTATAGGCACCGTAGGGAGCAGCCGATAAACTAAAGTGCAATGGACTTGGGATCTTAGAAAGCTGCTGGGGAAGAACGTTCATCTTGGTTTCGAGAACATCTTGCTTGCCTTCTGTAAAGAGAAATATTAATGTATTACTGTAGCCTCAGAAACCACACCAATACATCTTGTTAGCCCTTTGGTGGTGGTAAGATTACTGTAGATCTGTATAACCAAAAGTAACCTATGTGCCTATATCTTGGAAACCTTTATCCTCGCTGCAATGCAAAAGGGATGATTTCGCCTGGTCCCACCACGACTGTTCTCAATATCAAACATCCCTCTGGCCTTCCAAGCATTCCACTCATGTGCACTAATAAAAACCACTAATTAAGGATGGACCCAGTGTCGCATAGAAAACATGGCGTTTCTAAAAGCGTTTGTGTGAATGACACGTCAGTTCATGTCCCCCACCGTCTTTGAACTACAAAGATTGCAAAAAAGCGGGAAAAACGTGGACGTGGTCCGTCGTCCCTTCGAAGAGTACAAAACGCACATGTCGGACAATCGAGTAGAAAAAGGAAAACGTGCAAACTTCCCCCTCACAAAAAGATCGCTGCTACATCCGTAAACGAGGCGAAGGTTGTAGGGCCACAGATCGGAGAAGTCGTAAATGCAGTCACGCGATATTGGACATGCATATGTGGTCACGTTCCCATGTGGATATAACAGAGGGCAAAAAGCGGGATAAATTCTCGTCAAGGGTTCCTGAATGGTTGCTCGTTAAGTTCTTAGGTTTCGCGCATACCCCGGGGTTGTGATAAGGGACCGAAAGCGAGTGAAGTAGGACATCTTCTGGTTTGGATATAGGATGCCCATATCTGGTCGATCTTGAGCAACAGCTACAACATGTCAAGGGACATGTTTTCAGGATTTGTGACTTCTATCCAGCTCTAACAGGACAATCGATAACCATGTGACTTGTTAAGGGAGAAGGTAGTCACCCAAGCTTCTGTCCACATCTAAGAAACGACGCCTCTGAGCCTCTAGCAATGGTAGGTGGACACGCTCCACGTGCACCCAGAACATTAGGATAGTTCCAAGAAAGTTTCCTTTGAGCTTAATGTCCTGATTACTAAACGATCGTGGCATTTGAGAGTTTCACCGCGCAAAACAACCGATAAGAACAAAGCTCTATTTATAGTGTTCGATGTGTTTGTTTCTCGCATAATTTTGAAAGGAAGTTCCTTGACATCATTGTGGTATCTTATTTGGGGATCGCTGCATATTTAAGAGTCCTTAGTATGATGGAGAGAGCGCCAAGGCATTCATGGTGGACCAAGGTAAGGAGCAGGGGAAATACAGTAGCTGTTTTCCGTGGTATGTGCAGTTCTGCTTTAGAGTTGAAGCCATTCAAGGTAGGTATACACAGTGTAAGAGGAGAGGAGCTGCAAAAAATCAATAATAAGTGGATTCTATGGAATTTTATGGCACGAATCTTACCACCCAGGCCTTCCATTCCTATCAATTTTCAGCTCAATCCTCTCAAAGGACACTTCGATAATGGAATCTCGATCCTCTGACCTTCTTTGGCATCTTGCTTCTATTGCGACCTTGATCCTGAACCACTATGATCCGGAATTGTGCTTCTCAATTGTGTCTGGTTATTTTAACCAAAAAGAAACACGAAAGAGGATGGCGTGAACTCCTCGTGAACTGGCCACGCACATCGGAACCTGAGATTCGCCTATTAATACGCATAAGGAACCGTAGAGAACGCTCGTTGAGGCTCCTGTCGACGTCAGCAGGCTATGCAGATTCCCACCGTGCACCATTTCTTCGAGCTTCTGTGGGAAAGGACCATTGTTCGGCGTCACAAGTTACGTGTTAGCGATAACGTAACGTTTTCTATTATTAATAGCGTCATCGTGTTTATGTACACCAGACGCCGCCATCAGAACTCACCTTACGTAGAAGAATGAATAAATTTGTGAATGCATGTCTGAATCTTGGCTGGACTCATTACTACCGGGGGACACACCTTTGGCATTTTCTAACACTTACGAGGGAACAGTCCTTGGCGATTGAGTGGGTGTACACAGCACGGCGAGTCCTAAGTCAAAATAGTTCAGATAAAAGCCTGAAAAACAATATGAACATAGCATTTCCGAAAAAAATAAAAGTGTTGACACCGGTGGGAATCGAACCTGCTCTGACCGTTTCGTATATTTATGTGGAAGTACTTTTATTTACGAAACGGTCGACGCGGGTTCGATTCCCACCGGTGTCGGAATTTTTATTTTTCCACCAGATGCACTGATTTTGCATAATATTGGTGTTTCCCGTTAATTGACTGCACCAATATGTTTGTGTTTATACCGAATTTGCAAGTATATGCTACGTTAATTTAAAATCACCTTAAAACCGCCTTTAAAATCGAAATTTCTGTGTTGAGTTAAGGCCTTGTTAGTTATGATTCCACTATGCGACAAAGCCCTGCTTGGAATTAACAGACCCTGCAGTATCGCTAAGGAGAGACCATGTGTCTAGACCGTCTAGACGACTATGTCTAGATAAGACTTATGGCACCACAGAAGTCTAGCAGACCGGTCATCACCTTCAAGTGACCTGGCACCCGCATTCTCCAGTCATGATGAAGAACACGACTGACGGTGGTTACAGGAAATCTGATGTGCGTGTCCTGAGGCTCATGGATGTAAGTGTCAAGTTAACACACTTAACTTATGTTTTTTTAACGCCTGTAGGAACGAGAAGTCGGCCTACGTCCAACTGGTCAACTCGCAGGCGGACACTTCATTGTCCGTGGATGCGGCCGACAAGCTGAGAGACCGCCATGAGAACCTCAAGAAGGAGGTGAGCCTTACCCAATATGGGGACTTCTTCTAAACAAATGTGTT